>JAODAL010040000.1:0-37403 GCA_025379985.1 Phyllomedusa bahiana
ATACCTTTTGTAAATATTGGGATAGTGTGTACTGCTCATAGGAGCTTATACATCAGAGAGAGAGCGCTGGAATCCTTCGAATTGGGAGCTTTTTTATATATAGTGTTATATGATAGAGGATAGAAGCTGAGCTCTGATATATAGGGTTCTATGATAGAGGAGAGAAGCTGAGCTCTGTGATATATAGGGTTATATGATAGAGGGAGAGAAGCTGAGCTCTGTGATATATAGTGTTATATGATAGAGGGAGAGAAGCTGAGCTCTGTGATATATAGTGTTATATGATAGAGGGAGAGAAGCTGAGCTCTGTGATATATAGGTAAGTAACTTGAAAAAGCTGGTAGAAGCCAGATTCCTCCAAGACACCAGGCGGAATAGAGGTAAAACGTCCAACTTTATTGACAATTCAGTAAAATCAAAATCGATGGTATGACATCAAACGCATAGACAGCTACAGTTCAGTGCGGCATGATGATTCTATGCGACCAATAGACTGACGCGTTTCGGAACGTGTGTCCTTAATCGTAGTCTAACAAACAGTAAATAAAACTGCCTATTTAAAGGAAGTTTCAAGGTCACATGATCGGGAGGAAGAGAAACTCCTCCCACTTTCTTCTACAAGCATACATATGTTTAAAACATCTAATATATAGAAAAATACATATACCTAGAACAACATCTATTGCCTTAATTACATTATAGGTACGAGGTAAACTACAGACTTAATAATGGTAAGTTATATCCTGCAGGATATTCAATCCCGCCGGGATCCTGGTGCCCAATTTAAATATCCATCCAGACTCTCTGTCAAGCAGCTTACGTTGCCAATCTCTGCCTGCCTAGGTGGAAAAAAAACCTTCTCAATGGCACAGAAGCTAAACGAAGTAAGGTTTCCTTTATGTATCTCTTGAAAATGTTTTGAGACACTATAACATTTAAAACACCCATCTGTAATGACATCTGAGAGATGCCTCCTGATTTTTAGGGGCCCCGTGGTGCATCCCACGTATTGGACACGGCAGCTAATACATGAAATAAGGTACACAACGTACTTACTGTTACAATTGATGTAATTATTTATCTTGAAACTTTTGTTGTTAGAAAAAGATACAAATGTTTTGGTTTTCGAGGCATATTTACAAGCAGTACATTGAGTATGTCCGCATCCATAGAACCCTGTAGTTGATGACCAATTTTCTCTGGAGGAGACTGTGCCAGACAAAAGGCTAGGAGAAAGTAAAGATCCTAAAGTGGGGGCTCTTTTTGAGACAAATCGAATGTTATTCTAAAGGAGATCTCGCATATATGGGTTAGTATATAGGACTGGTAGATGCCACTTAGTAATTTTAATGATGTCATTGTACTGTTGACTATAAGTAGTAGAGAATGTAATGTGATCTTTTGTGTTATTAACCCTACATTATTCTGCCATAGAGATTCTCTCTCCACAGATTAAATTTTTCTCTGAGCTCTGATAATGGATTTAGGGGGATATGCTCGTTGCAATAATCTCTGCCCAATATTTTTCTCTGTAATTTCATACTCAGCTTTAATGGAGCAGCATCTTTTTGTTCTGATTAACTCCCCATATGGGATATTTTCAATGACATGACGGGGGGTGGCATGACTCTGCATGCAAAAATGAGTTGCGCGCAGTAGGCTTTGGATATGGAGATACCAGAATTTTCTGATTGGCATAGCCTGTTAGTGTTACGTCCAAATAATGGATGGCTTGTTTTTCTCTTGAAAATGTAAATTTAAAATTCATGGTATTCAACAAATCCAAGGCTTGGACATCACTTCCCCCCACACCATCAGGAGGTCATCAATAGACCTTCCATACCAGATGATGTGGGGGGAAAAAGGGCAAGAATCAGAGAAGAGGTACCTCTCCTCCCAGACCGACATAAAAATGTCGTCCAGGGAAGGAGAGAATCGAGCCCCCATAGAAGCCCGTCTTTTCTGTAAAAAGAATTCAGAGTCAAACATGAAATAGTTGTGTGATAATAAATATTCTACAAATATATAGGATTATATAATAGAGGGAGATAAGCTGAGCTCTGTGATATATAGGGTTATATGATATAGGAGAAAAGCTGAGCTCTGTGATATATAGGGTTATATGATAGAGGGAGAGGAGCTGAGCTCTGTGATATATATATATATATATAATATATATTATGGAATTATATATATATATTATATATATATATATATATATATATATATATATATAGATATGGTTATATCATAGAAGGAGAGGAGCTGAACTCTGTCCATTTTGGTGGTAACTTGGAGGATTCTGTGGATGTTTTAGGTGTAGGTGGCATGAGTAAGCAAATGATCGAATAGAGGGAGTTTTAGGTCTAACATGACACTAAAGGTCACATGTATGAAAACTGTCTAGGTGCTCTGATTGGTTGCTATAGGCAGGTTTTAGACCTAGAACGTTTTCATACATGTGGCTCTAAGTGCGTCCACTGAGCTGTCCTTGGAATTACCATTAATCAATGGGAGAGTTCTGACCATCTCTCTGTGCTTTTAGGGTCCCGTTCTCGAGGTATGGGTTGCAGAGATAGGAACCACATCTATCACATATTGATAGTATATCCTATTGATATGCCATCAATGAGATGGGACAACCCCTCTAAGTTGCATTGAAAAAAAAAAATAGTTTGGAAAAGAGAAGCACCATGTGAACATTTTCACCAGTATTCTGCTCTAGCGATATGCACTGATCAGGAATGTCAGAACTTCAGTAGATATAACATTTCTGGGCTGCTATAGTGTATTGTGTGTGTATATACCCATTTATTCCAAATCCCATCCATTTTGTGTAGAATACTGAGACTGTACAAGACCTTGACATAATAAATTAGAGATTATATAATCCATGAAGCATATAATGGATTTGTTGGTGTAATCCAGTCTTTTTGCCACTAGTTTGCAGGTCTGTTAAAGAAGAGTGCACAAAAAGTTGCCAATTGCGTGCAGAGCTAGTTAAGACACTAAAAATACACGAGGCAAATTTTGGGTTTAAATGATACTTTTTAGAAGTGTCAGCTATGTCTCTGGTGATTCGGACTATGGGTAGAGCCATGAATAATGCAGAACTGTGACCTGCATTCAGGATAATGGAGTGAAACTTCTTTGGCCTTGGCAGAATAATCAGTGAGAATAATCTTGTGAAAGGAGGGAAAATGAGGAGTGCTTAGATGTATGACTGACTGAGTTATCCACATCACCCAGCAGTCACGGTATTAGAAAATAGAGAAGTTGCAGCACATTTTTTACTGTGACTTGTCTCCTACACTTAGGACTTACAGCCTTTAACCCCTTAAGCCGAACGCCTGAAAAGTAGTTAATGACCAGAACATTTTTTTAGTTTTTGCCTCCTTGCGTTTCAACAGTTGTAACTTTTTTATTTCTTAAATGATGCAGTTGTATGAGGCCTCGTTATATTCGAGACAAGTTGTACTTTATGGGGGAATAGTTTAAATTCACTTATAAATAATTGCAGAATTAAAAAAATGTAAAAAAAAAATTTCAATATTTTTTTTTTTTAAACATTTTTACACATTTCACATTTCACAATTAACTTATTAGATTAATTTTACAGGTTATTACGGTCATGTGGATACCTAATATGTGTAGGTTTTTTTTGTGTGTAATGTATGCACAATTTATTTTTTATCAAATATTTATTTTTATTTTATTAATTTTTTTTTTTTTTTTACACTTTTTATGTTTTTTTACTTTTTTTTTTTTTCTTTAAATCCCATGAAGGGAGAACTGATACTTTTTTTTTTTTTTTTTTTTTACACTTGGTAATGTATTAGCATATTCATGGATGCTAATACATTATAATCTGTGTCAGTCTGACATATGCAGTGATCAGGGCAGCATACAGTCTGCCCTGATCACTGGCTTGTTATACAGACAGCTCTGGGGCCACTCTAGGTCTCCAGAGATGACTATGCGGCCATTCCCCAGGCTCTGTCGGGTCACCTGGCGTTCCGATCACCCGACAGAGCAGGGAAATCCTTTGATTGCGATGCGGTGACGATCCTCGGCAATCAAAGGTTTAAAGCACCGGGGAGCGGAGGTTCCCCCATTCCCTGGCGCTTGAAGGAGCTACGCTGGGATAAGGGCTGTGTAGTACAGCCCCATACTCAGCGCTGCTGCGGCGCCGGGAGCCGCAAACTCTGATGTCTGCAGCAACGTCAAAAGATGTCACTGCAGGGGGGCGTTGCCTAGCTATGGTGGTGTGAAGAAGTGTTTTAGGGAGCTCCTCGTGCCTCATCCACCATCTCCGGCTATTTTCACCCGTTCGACATGGGAAAGACGGCGAAAAAACTGAAAGCCCAGTCGGGGCAGAAGTCTGGGACCACTCAGGACAAGATTAATACGTTTTTTTCCCCTCCACGGCCAGTTGTGCTGCACGACGCAGCGGACGGGGAGCAGGCCCAAGATGGCCGCCGCAGCGTGGTGCAGCAGCCCGGGCCGACAGGAGAGGCAGATAACACAGCCATCCACACTCAGCGGCACCTACCTTACCAGCCCGCGGCGCCGCAGCCACAACGACAGACCCGGTCCGGAACTCCCGCATCAACGATCCGCCCTGCGGGCTCCCCGCCACAGACGCGCGCCGGCGCCATGGCGCGAAGTATGCCCGGGACCTCGGTTACAACAGAGACATCCTGCGGGAGTTGCCGCGGCCCTCCGCTGAGCTCAGCAGCTGACGACGCAGGGACATCAGCCTTACAGTTAAGTGCCGGCGGTTCCCCTGCTCATGTGCCCTCCTCTGCTACCCCGGCTCACATGGCTAAGGGGCTGCAAACGGACATACCTCATTTAGCCCACACAACTGAGGCTGCTCCCCCCTCTAACAATCTGGAGGACATTTCAGTCATGGTCTCCTCTCAGATGGGCTTCACCCCAGAGAACTCTCCTGCTATTGGGGGTACACTTGCTGATAAAGCCTTGGCCCCTATCTTTGGGGGACCCCAAGCAGATGCCCACATGACACCACCTCAGAGGCACACTGACAAAGGGCCTAGTACCCCTCATTCGGCCCAGCATACCCCTAGTTTTAACCCCCTGGGCTCTGCCTCTCCGGTCATTATTAACCCTCCGGCTCACTCGCCGCCATGGTCGACGGGTTCATCGTGGGGCGACTCTCCAACACACCAACAGGCCGTCTGCTCTCCTAGCGCACTACAACTCTGCGTCAGGCAAAGCCCCAAGCAACAGTGTCCACCATCTTATGGACAGTTATCACATTCTTTGATGTCCGCGTCAGTTTGCCCACAAGTAGCGGCTAATTTTGACAATACTCCCTCTGTATTTGCCTTCTCGCCACATCAATCTATGACAACTTATGCATCTTTCCCTATGTCTGGGACCGCAGCGTCGTCAGATGAGGATAGACCGGCCACCTTGGCGGACTTACGACTGATGTTGCAATCCATTCCATCGAGAGCAGACATTACCTCCCTAGCGAAACAAGTAGTGGAGGAATGCAAGCAGGAATTTGCGCTTTTCCGTAAGGAGTTAACGTCCCTAAGCTCCAAAGTTGAGGACCTTGATCAATCTCAGACCCAGTCGGCCGCCACTCTAGTCTCTCTGAAAGAGGATGTCGCTCTGCACTCAGACCAAATCTTCACTTTGCAGCAACATTTGGACAATGTAGAAAACAGAATCAGGCAAAACAACCTGCGCATCAGGGGGCTTCCAGAATCTATACCGAACTCTGATCTCTATAGAGTGCTCCTGGAAATTTTCAACAACCTGCCCGGACGGCCTGCTACAGCACACATTGAGATCGATAGGGCTCATCGCGCACTAAGACCACCAAACCCGGCTGATCCCAGACCCCGAGACGTGATTTGCCGGATCCATTACTTCAACATGAAGGAAGACATCCTACATGAGGCCAGAAGGAGAAAGTCTATGACCTACCATAATGCTCCCATTAGGATTCTCCAGGACTTATCGCGGCTCACCCTGGCCCAACGATCATTGTTAAAGCCGATTCTGGACGTCCTCAGGGATAGGAATATTCCTTTCTACTGGGGATACCCATTTGCTCTACATATCCGCCTGGGCGGACAGACCCTCACAATACGCTCACCCAAAGACATCCCTGCAGTACTGCAAGCTCTTAAGCTTCCAGACCTCTCCCTTCCTGAATGGCCAACACTGTCATCCATCTCCCCTACTCCGACCCAACGGAAGAGACTTTCACCGGTCATTCCCTCTTCTCCCAATGCTGCCCCCCCAGGGGGCGGATGAATAAATCCCCGGTTACACGGGATCAGGACCACCCTGCCTCAACAAGCCCTGCAGCTCAGCGGCCCTCACCTGCTGTTGGAGATTGAAGGAGCCGTTGAAGGGAACTATTTGTCTTCCTGTTCCTGGGCACTAGACTGTCCTGTTTTAGATAGTATGTAGCCCATGACAGCAACTATTTTCACCCGCTGGCTGGTCAGAGTTACTGGTTTTTTGCCCTTTCCCAGTCGCAAAGGTTAATTTTTCCTTAGTATTGCCGGATATAGCCATATGCGTTTTCAGAGGTTCTTATCCCATACCTGTGCGAATCCACTTTCCCCCAGTAGGTGGAACTCCTGCGCTGGTAATCCCGGCGACACAGGATTTCTGTGGCACTTGAGGTAGTTTTCTTTTTTTTAGTGAGACAAGTCGCAGGCCCGTGTAGCCTGCTTTTGAGGTTCCTCTTTTCTTATTAGTCACTGTAATTTACTGTTTTAGCTTATTATTTGTTTCTTTTTGTCTTTTGTCTGGTCTTGTGTCTTTTTGTGGGTGGCCCCCTCCTTTTGTCTCCCATCCCTTCTCACCTTTCCTTCCTAGACTCGTGCTGTGGTGCGCCTCCGCTTCACTTGTTGCCTGACTGTATTGCTCTGATAAACATCATGACGACGCTCGACATCGCATCATTCAACGCCAAAGGTTTGAATACGCCCGAGAAGCGTGCACAAGTATTGCAACACTTCCATCGACATAAAATTGATATCATTTGTTTCCAGGAAACACACTTTAAGGTAGGCTGTGCTCCCTTGATCAAAAATAGACATTACACTTCCTGGCACTTTGCCAACTTCCATCAGTCCAGGTCCAGGGGAGTAGCAATAGCCATACATCGTTCTGTGGCCCACCAAGTTATCTCCTGCACCGCGGACCCAGAGGCCAGATACATCATCTTGGTCCTCTCCGTGGAAGGGCGATTGTTTACTATAATAAATGCCTATGCCCCGAATAGTGCCCAGGCCGCCTTCTTCGAACGCCTCATCGATGTAGCTATTCCACTGGTTCAGGGGACTGTGGTACTCTGTGGGGACTTCAACATCACTTTTGATCCTACATTAGACAATTCCTCGGGGAAATCGACTCTGTCGTATTCCACCATCAAAAGAATAAAAAGAGAGATTCTCCAGTTGCAGCTATGCGATGCATGGAGAATACTCCATCCCGCCGATAGGGACTATTCTTTTTTCTCCTCTCCCCATGGGTCCTACAGTCGCCTGGACTATATACTGGTTCAACACTCCGCTTTGCCTCTGGTGGCAGCTGCCTCAATGGGTAGTATATTGTGGTCTGACCACGCACCAATTTATTGCTCCCTTCAGCTTCCCTTTGTGCAGCGGCCTGTTGAATAAATCCCTAGTGTCAGACTCGCTCTGCTCAGCAGAGATACGCCGAACCATCTCTCAATTTCAAGAGCATTACTTGGGAGATACATCTTCACCGGCGATCCAGTGGGAAGCTCTAAAATGTGTAATTAGAGGGGTTTTAATCAAGCACGGGGCCAGGCTTAAACGGGGTAGGGTGGCAGCCCTCACCGCAGCACTTTCCAAGGTCCACCAGCTGGAGGTAGCTCATAAAAGTGCGCTCTCCTCTGAGGTGCTGCGGAAACTGCAGGATGCAGGACTAGTGGTTAAGAAACTTCTTGAGGCTGCGTGGGGCAGTATGATACAGCGCTGTCGGGGCAAATTTTACGAATTTGGAAATAAGTGTGGCCGTATGCTGGCTAGAGCTCTCCGCTCTCGCATAGTGCAATCCCACATATCTTCCATCAAGACACCTGCCAATGCGATTGTCCACTGCAGTAAAGATATTGCTAAGACCTTCCAGGTCTTCTATTCCAAATTATATAATCTTCCCCCTTCTTCTAATGCCCATGTAGGTAGTACCTTCCCCCATCATTCTCTTTCAGCAAAAATCCCTTCTTCCATTTCCCGGCAATTGGAGGACCCTTTTTTCGTACAGGAGTTAGAGACAGTGATTGCGGATCTACCAGGTGGTAAAAGCCCTGGCCCTGATGGCTTCACCGCCAAATTTTTCAAGGTTTTTGCGGATCAATTGGGCCCCCTGATGCTGCGGACGTTCAATACCATCTCCCCTGAGAACCCTTTTCCGTCTCAGGCGACTATGGCGCACGTCGCAGTCATTCCTAAACCGGGGAAGGACCCACAAGCCTGCAGCAGCTACCGCCCCATATCGCTTTTAAATATCGATATCAAAATGTATGCCAAACTAATAGCGAACCGGCTTAACCCCCTGCTCGGTTCTCTCGTGCACCCTGACCAGGTCGGCTTTGTTCCTGGCAGGGAGGCACGAGACAACACGATCAAAACAATGGACATCATACACCATGCGCAATCCCGAAAGCTTCCTCTGATGAACCTATCGCTTGATGCAGAGAAGGCTTTCGATAGAATATCGTGGCCTTCTCTTCATCAAACATTGGCTCATATTGGTTTAGGCCCGGTCCTTCTTTCCAAAATTGCCGCTCTTTATTCGTCCCCGTCAGCGCGTGTCAAGATTAATGGATCCCTCTCGGAGCCATTCCCCATTTTTAATGGAACGCGACAGGGTTGCCCCCTCTCTCCGCTTCTATATGTATTAGTCATGGAGAACCTATTGGCATCCATTAGAGCTAACCCCAACATTAAAGGGATCACCATTGGAGCGCAGGAACACAAATGTTCCGCGTTTGCGGATGACCTTCTGGTATATATTTCAAATCTACACATCTCACTTCCAGCTCTGATGACGGTCATATCACAATTTGGAAACTGGTCCAATTTCAAGATCAATTCTTCCAAATCAGAAGCGCTTAATGTTGGTCTCTCTTCTGCGGAGCATGCTCTCCTTCAATTGAATTTTCCCTTTTCTTGGCCCAGGGGGGGCATAGCTTACCTAGGTGTACGTATTTCTGCTGACCTCTCCAAATTATTCGCAGATAATTTTGTTCCTCTTCTGAACCAGACAAGCAAAGACTTAGCCACCTGGTCTAAAAAAGACCTTTCATGGTTTGGTAGAATAAATGCACTCAAAATGTCGGTCCTTCTGAACTTTTTGTATTTATTTCAAACAGTCTCGATCACCATCCCTTCCTCATTTTGGAAAAACCTTTGAAGGTGTTTCTCCATGTTCGTCTGGTCCACCCGTAAACCTAGAACTGCATATGATGTATTGACCAGACCTAAAGATGCGGGAGGGGTAGGTCTTCCAGACTGTAGGCTGTATTATCTGGCCGCAGCCTAAGCACGCTTCTTAGCGTTGGCCCTGGATCAGAAGAGGAGGGTGTGGGTGCAGCTGGCGGCGAACATATGTTCCCGATCGGTGGCGGTGCTCCCCTGGATCTGGACTCCTTCGCTCAATCATCAGCTTTCATCTTCCTTTAGCACAAGGCACACCTTGGCTACCCTCTATGCGCACAGGCACTCCTTTAATCTAATTGATCGTGAAGGCCCATGTGTGCCGGTCACTGACCACCCAGATTTTCCCCCTGGAGTGTCTTCGGCCGCTCTCCTAGGAGGTAGAAAGGCTACGCCCCTGCGCTTCTCACATGTCGCGGCAGCAGGCAGATTGAAATCCTGCCAGAGTATTCTGGGTGGGGATGTTATTCCCATGGGAGCTTTTTTCCAATATGTCCAGCTTTCTCATTTCTTTGACAAAATGAAATTAAAACTGGATCTGACCAGGCCGCTTACAGATTTTGAGAGGCTTGCTTTAGCTTCTTCTAGCCCGGGCCATGCACTCTCCATTGTGTACAGGTTGCTACTCTCCGCTCCTTCCTCCCAGCACTCGTTTACTGTAGTGCCTGGGAAATAGTTGGACTCTCCTTCTCTGATTTTCAATGGCATAGATGCTTCCAGCTGTCCCATAAGGCTATAATAGCCTCTAAGTATCAAGAAACATGTTACAAAGTACTTTCCAGATGGTACAGGGTGCCTGCTGTTTTGCACAAATGGTACCCAGCAGTTTCTGACCGGTGTTGGAGATGTGGGAGTGGAGAGGGCACCATGGGGCACATTTGGTGGGGTTGTCCCCAGCTTAGGGGATTCTGGTCTACAGTGATACTAGTGATCAGGGAACTATCAGGAGTAGCAGTCCCTGATACTCCAGAAGCTTTGCTGCTTTACATGTTCGACATGCCCACAAACAGATTCAAGAAATCCCTCCTTCGTTTCTTGTTACAGGCCGCTAAATATGTCATTCCGCGGAAGTGGAAATCTCTGAATGGTATGCAGAGGTTGATTCCATGCAAAGAATGGAGGAGCTGATTTCACATAGTGATAATCAATTGCTTAGGATCCAGCACACTTGGTTTCACTGGACCACGTTTAAGTCCTTCCAGCTGTATCTCTCCATTTCTAGCTAAAAGCCGCATTCTTCATGGTCTGATTGGACGGGTCTCGGATGGGGGTTCATACCCGTGTTTAGAGGACCCTGAGGGGGATGAGGGTGCTATCGGTGGCCTAGCAGTATTACCCTGGACATGGCGCAGGGCATGGGGTCATCCTTGTATTTCCTCGTTTCCCCCCTCATTCCCTCCCCTTCCCTCTTGTTGTCTGTAAGGTCTGCGTACTTTATGTAATGTGTTGTTTGTCAATGTAACTGTTCTTATCTACTGTACTCCAGCTGGAGGTTTGGGTGTTAGTTCACCTCTACATAATACATTGGAATACGACAAGATGTTAATGTAACTTGTTTAGTTCATGACTCCAAGTTGGTCACATGTCTTGGTTGTAAGATACACATTTATGATACTGACATTATTGATGCGGAACTCCGCACATATGTTACCTTGTTTTATGCTACTATCTGTAATACTTCAATTTCTTAAATAAACTTATGCTTTGAATTTGAAAAAAATAAAAAAAAATACGTAGATGCAGACAAACGGCCTGAAATGCTCGATGCCAAAAGACGGCGGGCGGTTGTTAAGGAGTTAAATGTGGTGCCTATCGTGACTATGTCCTGATGTCTGTACAGTGCTTATCCCAGGCATGTAATGCATGGACGTTTTCTGATCTTCACCATTTCTTCTTCTATGTCACAGAGAAAAGAGTAACCACTAATGCAGACCTCCCAAGTGTCCCTCTTTTGGAGGGACCATCTCTGTTTTTAACCTAAATCACCCCATTCCTCTTTTACTAATTAAATGTCCCTCTTTTTGTCTTGATAAACAAAGTTGCATTAATAAACTTCCTCTATTATCTATTAAAAAATGTCTTGCTGGTTCCTAATGGCTTATTAAACTACACTTTATATATTTATAATTGGGTGCATTAAGGACCTTAAAATCTCTATGTTCAGATAATTTTGTGCTAATTTGTAAATAAAAACCTATTGAAGCGTATAGATGCACATGAAAAAATACATCTCTTAAAGGAATTGTCCACCTCCCCTTTAAGTAAAAGTAAGCTACTGCCCCTGTACGACAAAAAAAAACATACTGGCCTCAGTACTAACATTTGCTCCAGCAATGCTGCTGGTCCTCTCCTTAGGTCTTCCTGCTGTCAGCTTGCACACTACAAAGGTCATGTTGTAGTGTGCCCAATGTGGCAGTTGAAACCAGAAGTTGGTAGCATTGCCCTTAAATTTTATGACTTGGGTCAAGCTTCTCACAATAGTTGGTAGGAGGTTTGGCCCATTCCTCCTGACAGAACTGGAGTAACTGAGCTATGTTTGTAGGCCACCTTGCTCGCACCTGCCTTTTCAGCTTTGCCCATACATTTTCAATAGGATTGAGATCAGGGCTTTGTGGTGGCCACTCCAAAACATTGACTTGGTTATCCTTAAGCCACTTTATATCAAGTTTGGCAGTATGCTTCGGGTCATTGTCCATTTGGAAGACCCATTTCCGCCCAAGCTTTAACTTCCTGGCTGATGTCTTGAGATGTTGCTTCAGTATTGCCACACAAACTTCTATTTTGTGAAGTGCACCAGTCCCTCCTGCAGCAAAACAACCCCACAACATGATGCTGCCTCCCTGTGTTTCACAGTTGGGATGGTGTTCTTAGGATTCCAAGTTTCTCCCTTTTTCCTCCAAACGTAACAATGGTCATTATGGCTAGACAGTTCAATTTTAGTTTCGGCAGACCACAGGACATGTCTCCAAAAGTGTAGGTCTTTGTTCCTGTGTGCATTTCCAAACATTGATTTGGCATTTATATGTTTCTTTTGGAGTAATGTCTTCTGTCTTTTTTATTATTATCATTATTTATTTGAGCGCCATTGATTCCAGGGCGCTGTACATTGAAGGGGAATTACATACATAACAATTGTTGAACAAATACAATGGTGACGAAAAATGACTAGTAACTGATACAGAGAGGAAAGAGGGCCCTGCCCGTGACGGCTTACAATCTAGAAGGGAGGAGGGGAGAGACAGAAGGTGTGGGGCAGACATGTTTGTGGGCCAGTGTACTGGTGGTGGGGTTAGTGTAGGTTATAGGCTATCCTAAAGAGATGGGTTTTCAGGATGCTTTTGAAATTGGTGAAAGTTGGGGAGAGTCTGATGTTTTGGGGTAAGGAGTTTTAAAGAATGGGTGAAGCACGGGAGAAGTCTTGGAGACGGTTGTGTGAGGAGCTGATGAGAGGGGAGCAGAGGAGAAGGTTCTGTGAGGAGCGGAGATTCCATGAGGAGAGGTATCTGGAGATTAGAGCAGAGATGTATGGAGGAGAGAGGTTATGGAGAGCCTTGTAGGTCAGGGTTAGTAATTTGAAATTAATTCGCTGGGCAATGGGGAGCCAGTGAAGGGATTGACAGAGGGGAGAGTCAGAGGAGTAGCGGGGAGAGAGGTGGATAAGATGGGCAGTTGAGGATGGTTTGAAGGGGAACGAGAGTGCTGGATGGGAGGCTACAGGGAAGGATGTTGCAGTAGTCTAGGCGGGAGATGACGAGGGCATGGACTAGCGTTTTTGTAGTGTCAGAGTTGAGGAATGGGCGGATGCGTGAAATATTTTTCAGGTGGAGGCGGCAAGCAGAGGTAAGGGCTTGGATTTGTGGTTTGAAAGATAAAGAGGAGTCAAAGGTTACCCCAAGGCAGCGGACTTGTGGAGCTGGTGAGAGGGTGTAGCCATTAACAGTGATAGAGAAATCAGGTGGAGGGATGGAGTGGGACGGTGGAAAGATGATGAGTTCGGTTTTATCCACATTTAGTTTTAAGAGACGGGAGGAGAAGGAGGATGTCTTAAAGGCATAGTAGTCCTACTGTATGCAAACATTTGACTTTGCAGAAAGTAATAAAAATGCCTTAAAAAATTCTCTCTCTCTCTCTTTCTGGCATTTGGCAAATAAAAATAATTTTGGGAATCCTAAATGACCTAAAACTGATTTCATGTCAGATAGTGAGAAAAACATACATATGTGTTTTTTTATATAGTGTATGTAAACTTCTGGTTTCAACTGTAGGTCATTACGGAGGTTCTCTTTTTATTTTCTTACATGAGCAAAAGCAAACTTGTACATAAAAAGGGGAGATCGACAACCCCTTTGCTGAACCATAAGTGTCCCTTATTTGCCATCCCAAAAAAGTTGAGAGGTATGCAAATAGTTATAGTACTTCACTCCTATTAAGTAGTTGGGTGCGACGTCAGTGCACAGAGCTGGTTTTGGTAGCTCCAAAAAAATTTCTTGGTAAAGCAAGATTGGTAAAAGATCTTTATTAAAAGGATAAACAGAACTACACATTCTGTGCATACAATCACACAGGCTCCAACACATGGCATAACCTGTATCGTAAAATTATATAGTTACCATGTATGGTGGCTGATATTTGAGGTCCCTTATTTATAAGGCAAAAGGTACCCCTGTTCTGGAGTACAAGTCCTCCTACACATGTTGCAGCACGTGCCATATCAGGTGCCATATCAGCACCTCTCTACCACCAAGCTTCCTACCCAGGAGGATGGCTGGGTGCCTTGGTTAGACCATTAAAAAGTTATTCCCGCATAAAGTGACACATTTCAGATTTGAAAAATGGGACTCTGTCACAGAGGTCAAAACTGGCTGCAGCAGTCAGGGGTTAAATTTGACACATTCAATTTGGGAAATTTTAGTGTGGCAAGCATTGCATAGCCTATTGCAACAACATAATGAGCTGCATTAGGTTCTTTTTGCGGAAGGAGTTATTAGATTTCTGCTAGCATTCAGGGCGCTGGCAATATGATAAATGTACTTACAGACAGATAAGGGATTTGACATATAGAGGGATCAGTCACAGCACTAGTTTAGTCCCCACTGCTGCTGAAGGTTACTGCTGTGATAATTTCCTCTGCTGATGACTTTCTTTGTTTCTTTGCTTACTAAGGCAGATAACTGACCACCTGTGGTAGGCTCCAACTTTACTAGATGCCAACACTGGCTCTATATAAGGTACAAGGATATATCAGAGGTGAGAAATGTGTGAGGGATGTGCCCCGCGATGATCACAGGCCTCCTGGGGCCCCCGATCTGAGCAACGGTACCAAGGCTCCACTTAAAATACACTCGCCACACTAGATGGTTCTGCACCTCCCAAAAAAACCATATTGAACAAAAATTAGCATAGGTGCACACTGGTGTGGTAGCGATATACATACACATTCCAATATCAATAGCACACTATCAACTAAATAAACTATCAAAGGGGACATAGGAATTTTTGAAAAAGCATTTCTGCTACCTAGGGTAGATGAAACATTTTTGATCAAAACTGCTTAAGCCCACCTCCGAAGCATCAACGGTAGTGATGAGCAATTACATTGACTATGATCATCGGGTCGATAGTCGATATTGGCAATTATCAAGACTATTTCCGATAGTCGATAATAGATTATCGCCGATGACCATTAAAGTCTATGGGAGAGCAACAACACCTTCATTCTACACCCAAACAGGGCTGGAGAAGCTGAATTAACATCCACAAACAGTCAAATGGATACGTGCTACATCTTAGGCAACACACTTAGTTATAAAAGCCACGAAAAAAAGTCACAGACCATTCACTATCCCTGTCTTGTACCACAGCATGACCCTTAAACCTGCATCACCCACAAATTAAAAAGTGCCAGAAGGCAGTATGATTGAACCATCATGTTACTTGAACTGGACATTGAATATCCCTGTCCTGGAACGCAGCATGACCCTAAAAACCTGCTTGACCCACACATTAAAAAGTGCCGGAAAAAGGAGTCTTTCAACCACCATTTTAGTTTCACTGGACATTGACTATACCTGTTCTGTACCACAGTATGACCATTAACCCCTTCAGGACCCGGCGTTTTTTTTTTTTTTGTGACACATTCGTTTTTCCCTCCTCGCCTTCTGAAAGCCATAACTTTTTTATTTTTACACCTACATAGACACATGAGGGCTTTTATTTTGCAGGACAAGATGTACTTTCTAATGGTGTTATTCACTATACTATAGACTATACTGGGAAACCGCAAAAAAATTCAAAGTGGGAAAAATTGTGAAAAAAAACCTTATTTTCGCCATGTTTCTGGGTGATTTGCTTTTACGGCGCTCAATCTTTGGTAAATATAATGTGTTATCTGTATTCTACAGGTTGATACGCATCCGGCAATACCAAACATGTAGGGTTTCCATTATGTTTTGGTACTGTAAAAAAATTCCAAACATTTTCTATTTTTGACATTTGCGCCGCCGCAGACATCTTTGCCGCGGTGTCTGATGGGTTAAACAGCGCCAGCGGGCAGAGCCACCCGCCGGCGCTGTTACTGCCGGGTGTTAGCGGCGATTAGCTGCTAACACCCGGCAGCTGTGCGGGGGGGACGCGGAGCGATCCCCCTGCGAAGTCCCTTAACGGCCCTGGGACGTACTCATACGCCCAGGGTCGTGAAGGGGTTAAAGCTGTCTGACCCACAGATTAAAAAGTGCCTGAAAAAGGAGTCTTTGAACCACCATTTTAGTTGAACTGGACATTGACTATACCTGTCCTGGGTAACCTACATCTGTTCAAGTCTTTCTGTACCTCCTTTGTACAATTCAGAGGAATATTTGTATCAGCTGTTTTGTACATGCAAGTTTTTTAGTAGTTTAATTCTAGAAAACTTATTTTTAAAATAGGATGGAATCCAACCACGTCTTTGTTTCTCTTTTTTTTATTTGTATTAAATGGGTTGTCTTACTACAGGAATTGCTAGTTATTTTAAAGATCTTGCAAAAACAAGTCATTTTGCAATATGTCTCCAGTAACAGTGTCCTACCTATTCCTGTTTTTGACAGCACCATCACCCTTGAGCCACTTTTGACAATTGTGAAGAACAAATGTCTGTTAGAAACAACATTTTTTAGAATAGGACCGGTAGTATTGCTGCATTTCAAAGCAGCATGACCCAAAAAATTATAAATATGACTTCTCAGCCACTATTAAAAATTGTGATGGAGAAATGCCACTTAGAAATCACATTTCTGTTCCAAAGGACCATAATTATAGCTGTATCTCACAGCAACATGACCTCAAAACCATTGACAATGCGAAAAATTCTAAAGTACGGTTTTGTTATGAAACCTTCGTGTCTTTTTTAGTCTCCACACCGCAAAACCAGAAAAAATGATCTTTTGGGAACTGAGAATAAAAATTGCAGAGAGAAATGATCATTTTAAAAAACATTTTTCAAGTGGACCATTTCTGTTTGAAGAGGAATGTGAAGTAGACAGGCAACTAATCGGTGACCTCGGCAATTGGGGCCACAACATCATCAGAGATCCATGCCTGATTCATCTTGATGAAAGTCAAACGATCCACATTATCTGTGGAAAGCCGGATGCGTTTGTCTGTAATGACTCCTCCAGCTGTGCTGAAGGTCCGCTCAGATATGACGCTGGCTGCTGGGCAGGACAACACTTCTATGGCTTTGCGTGGCGAGCGAGCTCGAGCCATTCATCCATTTTGGATACCCAGAAGTCTATTGGGTCCAAAAACATCGGTGTTGAGACGTAGATAGTCGTGCACCATGATCTTAAGCTGGTCTCTGTGTGTTGTATGTGTGCCCTGCATTACATGCATTGGTGAGGTGGTAAATAAAGATTGCCAGAGGTCACCCATTAGGCTTCTGCCACCTTGCCTGCGGTTGCTGCTTCCGCTACGGCTGCTTGGCACTCTACTGCTGTCACGTTGCTGACATTGTTCCACTGTGACATTTGAAGAACGTGAAGCAGACGAAACAGATGTCTCCAGTTGATCAATCAGCAAGGTCTCCATTTCCTGCATCTTACTCTCTATTTGGGTGGGTGGAAGGAAAGTGCTGAGTTTTGCTTTGTACCGGGGATCCAGGAGGGTGGCCACCCAGTAACTGTTGTTCATTTTGATGGCCTTAATGCGAGGATCATGTTGGAGGAAATGGAGCATCCAAGCACTCATGTGAGAGATGGAACCTTGATTTCCCAAGCCTCTGGGTCGAGGGGCACTAGCAAACTAATCTTCCTCATCTTCCTCCTCCGCCTCAAATTCGTGCCAACCTCTTTCCAAGGCAGGGACGTCGGTAACGTCGGTGTCCAGGAATACCTCCTCCGCTTCCTCCGGCACAGCTTTAACACAGCCCTGACTTGCCTCAGATGATGCACCCGGAGAGCTGATACACCGCCTTGCACTAGCCCTGGACCCCGAACCACTGTCTAATGAAGACCGATAAAATTGTGAAACTGTCGGGCCTTGTGGATTCGACTGAGAGAGAGGCTCTGTGTCCGTCTCCTCCTCTATCGCTGGCGGGACCTGATGTTTCAAAGTGTCCAACGATTGTTCCAGAACTACGATCACCACAATGCTCAGGCTGACAAGGACATTGTCCACACGGACCATTTTGGTAGCTTCTTCAAAACTGGCAAGGATGGTGCAGAACTCTTTCACCTCGCTCCACTCGAGTGGCTCAACACCCCGAGGCGCACCGCTGCTTGTATGCCATGTGTCACTTGTATGCGTAATGCATTGCGTGCTCCCACAATCACTGGTGGGAAATGTTGAGGGTGGAAATTCCAGCGTGTTGGCCACGTAACAAGAGACTGTTGATGGGAGGGACCGAGTGATGTTGCAACGCCAGCCAGGCGAGACGAAGCAGGCGTGCGAAACGGCGGAAGTAGCGAAACTCAAACCTCGAGCCTTCCTCAGCAGGCAGTCCAGTCCAGGGTAGTGCTTTAGAAATTTCTGACGACATGGTCCATGGACATGTGTAGGCAGGAATTTGCTCCAGCCTACGATCTTAGGGCGCCAGCAGATTTCAACCATTATCGCACACCACCTGCTGGCACATGGTTCATGGCAACCAGCCAGCGCTCGGTTCTCGTTGCGGAGAGCCTGTACCACGCTCCCTGACCTGTGTGTGGACGGTCTCCAAGAAGAATTAATTTCAACACGGCTGGTTTCTCTGGGCCCGTGATGTCACCCAGGAGGGGACCTTGGGGGAAAGAAACCCTGCACATCCCTGCGATTTTGAAAGAGTGTGCGCCGAGCTGGAGAGCCACCCGTCTCCACCAGAGAACATCACCAGCTCACCCAGTGAGCGTACAGGATATAGCGGCTTGGCGTGCTTACTAGTCTGGTTTCGGTGTCCGATGGACTTTTCCGGGACACAGATGCCAGGACATACACGCTTGAAATTTTAGATGGACACGTGGCTGGCCAGGGCAGGGACGGCTTTTCTGGCAAAGAACTGCCTGTCGGCCTCTGGTATTGGGGGCAGGCAAGGGGCCATGACGGTGGCGGAAACCCATCTGTGTCCACCAGACGGAAAGGGCAACATTTCCAAGGCCAAAAGCCTGGCAATGCCGACATTCAGGCTTTTGGGCTTTGGGATGGTTTGGGTAAAAGTGTTTCTTCTGCTCCAAACCTGGGAAGGACAGAAGGCTGGCTGCTAGACTGGCCATTGTACGCGTGCAGGGTCGTCAAACTCGTGGAAGGAGAATGGGTTGGATGGGTCTCTGGTGGTGCTGGTGGTACTGAGGCGACGGTGGAGGCTGAAGCGGTGGCTGATCCTGATCATGACTCTGAGAGGACATGGGCAGCTGAGGAACGTTGGTGGTGGCGGAGGAGGAGGAGGCGGAGACAGAGGGTTGTGACGTGGTTGGAAGACCGGCTATCTGTGTTACCTTTTTGGCCAAGTGTTGCCGTCATTTCAATCATGCATTCACTGCAGCACTAAACATGTTGGTGGTGGTTGAAAACACTATGATTCTTGCCTCTACTGATGCCGTTTACGCAAAGGCGGCATATGACATCACTGGGTGAATCAGAGGCTTGTCAAAAAAGGCCCAGACTTGAGAGGTCCTGGACCTTTCTCGACGGCGATACGCGAGGAGCGGTTTTCGCTGATCGTGGCTGGTGGAATCATTCTCAGCGGACTTCTGCGACCGCCCTCTCCCTTTTTGGAGCGGGACCTGTACTGCCACTTCCCCATAGTCTTCTCCTCATCCAGTGATGAAGCACTCGCAAGCAATTCTGCTGAAAAGACCAGTGGGAATCGCATGTCGTCATCATATCATCTACACAGGTGACTTGGTCATCCTGACTTCTGGCATCAGGAGTGCGGGCTACAAGAAGAGGACTGCAGGCGTGCTGACCGCCCGGGATTTTTGCCGATTGACGGCTTCCTTCTCTCCTCTGATGGCATCTGAACTGGGCGTCAGAGCAGACAAAATTATCCTCTTTGGCCTCGTGATCTTTTTACAGGCCTTCTGCCCCCAACCGCATTTGTCATCAAAAGAGGTCTCCAGAAAATGGATTATCCACAGTGGTGGGTACTAAGTTGGACATTATGGGCTGCCTTCGCTTATGTCTGGACAGATGCTGATGATGACATTTTGTGCGTGGACTGGGAGGCGAGCGTGTAAGGACTGCTGGAGCAGGTTGCATTAACACTGAAGACAGATTGGCAATGCTGTTCGATATGAGATTTCACAGGGCCCATGACCCAGCGATGACAGGCTGACGGTCTGCAAACGACGATCCGCTGGCTGCGTGTTCGCATCACTGGAAGGAGCACCTTATCTTGTTACCTCAACTCTACCCCCCCATCCCTCTTTGCTCGCTTACACCGCATTTTCGCTCCTTGTTCAGAAAGATTAAAATTAACGGCAGGTATGGAAGAGTTTTGAAAGTCTCTTATTAAAAGACGGCAATATCACAGCAATTTCTTAAATCCCTCTAATTACTCAGCCAAACTAGATTAGGAAAACTGAATTGTTTCTAGCTGGAAATACCTGTGAATGCGGTTTGGTGGAGGACGTAAGACAAATCAACAGTGTCTCTTCTTCAGTCCCAGGGATTTACAACTGCCTAGTAGTGACTGGATTGAAGTTTTAACAAAATATCATACAACGTGCGCACAAACTGAGATTCAACGGAGCGCAATAAAACTATTCAGAAAGTTACACGGATGAGAAAATGGTTTTTTGCAGCAATGACAAATGAGACGGTGCTAGAAATTTTTTTCTATCTGAATTGTCGTACAACGTGGCTATTGAAAATTAAATTGGGCCGCACCACGTGCAATACAGCCATTTAAAATTTAAGTAAACAAACGGTGGTTTTTGCACTATAAATACACCTGCGGTGACTACGAAAAGTTCTGTATCCTATTGTGGAGACAAAGTGGGTCTTTGACAAAAGCTGGGCGCGCCAATTGAAAAAACACGGAATTTAAATTGTGGACTGTTAATAATAGGTGGTTTTTGCAACTTTGAAATTCACCTGCAATTACTAGCAAATTTCTGTATGGCTATAATCCGTACAAGATGGGTCTTTTAACAAAACTGGGCTGCGCCAAAGTGAACTAAAACTATGAAATTGTGTACGAAGAAAAAAAACGTGTTTTTTGCACCTTTAAAATACACTGCGGTGACTAGAAAGTTCTGTATCCTATTGTAAGTAAAAATGGGTTTTGAACAAAGCTGGGCTGCGCCAAAGTGAAAAAACGTATTAAATTTGTGTACGGATAATAAAACGTGGGTTTTTGCACCTATAAATTACCACCTGCGGTGATAGTAAAAGTTCTGTATCTTTTGTAAGTAAAAAAATGGGGTCTTTGAACAAAAGCTGGGCTGCGCCAAGTGACAAAAAACGTAATTAAATTGTTGTAGGATAATAAAACGTGGTTTTGCACCTATAAATACACTGCGGTGACTAGAAAAGTTCTGTATCCTATTGTAAGTAAAAATGGGTCTTTGAACAAAGCTGGGCTGCGCAAAGTGATAAAACACGTAATTAAATGTGTATCGGATAATAAAGTGGTTTTTGCACATATAAATACACTGCGGTGACTAGAAAAGTTCTGTATCCTATTGTGGTACAAGTGCGGGGTCTTTTTTTCTTCGAAACAAGCTGGGTGGCCAAAGTCGAAAACCATAATTAAATTGTGAACGGATATTAAAACGTGGTTTAACACCCCCCCCCCGGGCTCCCCTTCCCGCGGCTGTACAGCGCTAGTAAAGCTCCTTTAAAAATTCTCAGCCTAAGTAACTAAAAACTGAAAATCTCTTATCTTACCTAAGTTTCTTATGTTCACAGCTAAAGCATGTGGTCTGGTCGTGGAACAAAGAGAACAGTTTCGCTGAGCTGTTTGGAGAGGGACCGAGCACACGTCTGCTCTTATGTACATAGACACACTATGTTCTTGAACAGGAAGGGCTGGTTCTATGTAAAGAGGTCATGTGATTCTTCAGCCAATCACAAACCATACACATCCCAGTCATGACGTTGCACACCCAGCTCACCCTGCTCTATGTCTCTAGCTGAATTGCTGGCCGCCAAAATGACAGGAAGCGCCGAAAATGGCGCGATATTAATAGATTATCACAGATTTTAACCTAAATTATGCATGATCGAAAAAATCCGATCAACATAAAAACCGTGCCGATTTCAACTTTGTCGATAATAATCGCTCAACACTAGTCAACGGGACCTCAAATGCAGGTGGGTCCTACACTATTGTCACCTCTCCTCGTGGTCTGTTCAGGGATCCATAATTCAGGGAGTGAAGGCACCAGCTTCCAGTACACTGCCACTGATTTCAAAACCGTGAAGGTGGGTGGAGTGCAGAAAACTAAAAATGGAGGCAGCCACTCCTCCATACACAAGTATAAACCAATATATGGTTTGCACATCAAAAAAAAACCTTTTGAAAAAACCATTTAAATAATGACAATTGAGACCCATGAGAACTCCATATTCAGACTCATAGGAAAACCCCTTCAAGTAAAGAAAGACAGAACTAAACAAAAGTGAACAGAATAAGTTTAATAGTCAATAAATAAATTATGCTGCAGTAATGACTCTATGATGTTACCTCTAAGCCCTGATGTTACTGGGTTTTCACATCTCCACCTGAAAAGAAAAAAAAATGAGAATTTACCTTCCCTTTCTAAAAAACAATTTGTTCTAGATATGATTAGGGGTTAGTGATAAAACAATATGGTCTTCTGCTGAATTTCATTACATAGATTCAATTCTACTATCAGATTCAATATCATCATTACTCTCTATCACCTACTTTACAATGTTACATCTTCCACTTCAGATAGTTATGTTCTTCCCACACCGAGTCCTTTTTTCTTGCTGCTTCTTTCCTCTTGACCTCTGGTGGGTTCACTTTAACAGTATTGCATTCCACTTCCAAAGAGGCCGTTGCTATTCCCCCAACTGCCTCCATTCTTTTAGGGATCTTCTTTGTATTTAGGTCCATGTCTCTATATTAGAAAAATATAAATGTTTTATAAAAATTTGTGACAATTAAAAGTTTGCTAAATAAAATTGATCATAACATGAGCAAAATCCACAACTTGTTTTACTTACATTTTTACATTTTCAGGAGTTAATGGTTCCTTTTCTGCAGTCACTGGCTCCTCATACTCTGGTGGCTGCTCTGTTATTGATGTCGTCATCAGCCCCAAATAAGCCATGAATTCTATTCTATGAAGAGACAGTAAAAGATGACAATTATTAAAAGCAGAAAAAATCTACAGGTTAATTACAAGCCAGTGTCACATCAAAATTTTCTTCACACTTGATCTATAACAAGGGTGAACAACGTTTACGAAAGGCCACAATGTCTTATTGTCCCAGGGGCAGCAGTTAATCTTAGTCGGATATTCCCCACCTGAGACCTTTATGGCACGTCAATTGTAAATACCCAAAATGGCTGCGAGATCTTGGTTCTACTTTGCATAAGAAAACGATCGTATCTCCGGCGCTTTTCCTTTTTTAAAAGCGCCGCAGATACGATCGTTCCTGCGACCCCATAAACGGCAATAGAGAAGACGAGCTGCAGTCTACACAGCTCGGCTTTTCTCTGCCCGTTTTTCGGCAGCGGCATATTATACAACCTGTTGTATAATACGCCGGCGCTTCTCGTTTTCTTGCCGTCTTCCCATACAATACAACGGTATGGGGGAAGTCAGGAAAACGAGAAGCGATCGCGGCTTTTGTCAAAAGGCGTGACAAAAACCGCGGTCCTGCATCGGAGACAAAACGGCCACTTTTGGGCTGTTTTTTGTATGATGCAGTGTAGACATAGCCTAAGCACTGACTGAGATCAGAATGGGGCTCACCTGCTCAGTTCCCAGAAAAAGTATATGTGGCAGGTAGTTTTGGGGATTACAGAAGTGGCTATTTCACAACTATAACGAGAGAACAACACACATTTATGGCCTCTTCTCTGGGGTCTGGAACCTATCAGACATCTTTATGGTAGATCTTGTGGATCTTTCATGATTGTGTCAGAAATAAATACTCCTTTGAGGAAGAAATTCAGAGGTAATTCAGAAACAGTTTTTACTGTATTTCTCCAGGTTGCTTAGAATAACACATACAGCCCTATAGTGCCAGCCTTACAATGCTATCCATAACAGTGCAAGCCATACAGTGCCACCATTACAATGCCATCAGTTGAAGACAGCTGTCAGAAGATGAATATTACTTTCTGTATTAGGAGGACAGAGACAAAGCATGTTTGTGTCCTGATAGCTGGGGAAAGAACAGAGGGGCACTGGGACACCCCTGATCTTTAAGGCTATGTTTACACAGGTTAAATTGGGGCGCATTTCGCCACGTATTTCATGGCGCACTGCGCTCAAATATGAGCAAAATGCGCCCCAGTCATTACGGTAATCCACAGTTCTCATACAGAACTATGGATTACACCTCCTCTCCCCACTCGTACAATACAATGCGCGGGGAGATCAGTGACAGGTCAACTACTAGAGGCGAACACGCGCCAGTCGACGCAAGCTCCCAGAGTCCCAGCGTAATTGCGGGGCGTACTTACGCCCCACAATTATGCCATGTGAACTTAGCCTAATTCTTCCAAATCCTCTTGAATTTGCTAAAGAAACCAATAATAACAGATTGAAATTTATAGATAAATAAACTGTGCACCTAATAATGAGCCATATCCCATAGTCACTTTTTATTCCTTCACACCAAAGCACAGCTTGGTTGGCTCACGACTATGCATGTGCTTTTGCCAACTGACATCTGTGCAGTGAAAGGGAAATAACAGAAGTTGGATGAAGTTGGAGCCCGAGATGTATTTTCCCAAACCTGGCTATTAATGTGGAAAAATCTATGTCATGGATAGAACCATTCTCCATTCAATGAAGAAATCTATGGACCCTACTGTAACATTTGAGAGAAGGAATTAAAACCTTCACGAATTACAGGTAAGGAGAACAGACTTTAGGCAACTGGTGTTTTCATGGTTTTTGCCATGTCAATAAACTATTTAAAGAAATATGAAACATGATTGATTAATAAAGGAATTAAGAAATTTCAGTACTTAGTAGGTGGTCGACATGGTGCAGTAGGCTCCAAATTCTCTGTAGGCTTCACCAAGCATCTTTTCCTTTCATTCTCATCTAAAAAAATTCAAAATTGGTACAATTGTAAAATGATCTACTTGGTAAAAGCAAGTTATAATATTCTTAGACCTTCATTAGATTGATGGCCACTACATGGCAGACAGGTTAAAATAACATATGACATAGAGGAGGAGTGGAAGAAGGTGGCTTGTAGTCATTGTGGTTAGTTTTCATTTTAAACCTACTTCTCATATATTCCCGATACCGGGTCCCTTTATTCAGCCTGAACGATCTTCTCTGTCTTGTTGGATTAGACATTGGAAAGTTTAATGAAAATTCTCTTCAAACTCCTGTTAGATTGCGGTAACTGTGTACCAAACCAATGACGTCTGCTCGCTATTCGCCAGGCAGATGTGGTTGTTGCTACAGACTCGCTCCGTAGAACGTTTGGAATGTGACATCACGGCAACGGTTTATGATGTCATTGCACCATGGATACGACCATGTACTTCAAATAAGTATTTTTGAATTGCAGGCGTTAAGTTCACCCATTGCCTAAAAACATATAGCTGTACGCACACTATATGTAGCATTCGCCATGTCTTTCATTATGTTCAATACAAGTGATTCACTGTAAGATTTCTAGTTTGTATTTTAATTTGTATTTATTAGGCCATAGTGTTTCCAAAACGACTAAACAACTACCAAAAAGGTATCACCTAAGACTAGATACACAGATGTAAAAAATAACTTTTAATTATATCTATTAAAATAAGTAATTCTACAAATCCCCTAAACAAAATCCTAACTGCCTATCGAAAAGATTTGGAGTGACTGCCCCAATAAGGACGACCCTGACTGGAACCTAGGCTATCAATCCCTATACCGTCCCTACCCTAAGCACTAAGAAGCATACAGATGGTACTACCAAAACCACACATATACACAAAAATGTGCCAAAAGACGCACACCCTAAACGCAACAACCAGAGACAAGCAAAGACATAAAGTAGACAAACGAAAGCTATAAAACAATAAATAGCAGATGGTATACAGATTATAGCAATTGTATCCAAGTAGAATATAGTATAAAGCTGATAAAGAGATAGCATTTTGATAAATATATGGGATAGAGATAACGAACTGTCATGCAGGATAGAGACACGGACTATCGTTAGCATATGCCTGCTATTCAACGATGGGCTAACTGAGCATAGTCCGTGCTATCTCTCTTTGGCTCAATGCGTTGCTGCACCCCAGGATTACCAAGGGACGTCAACATTTGAACATTTTTTTAAATTAATTTTTCCAACATTCTTTATAAATAATTATCTTGCTTACTGTGAGGTTGTTTCTGTTTACCTTGGGGTTTATGCTGTTCTTCCTGATGAACCCTATTACTGGGGGAAACGTGTCGAAGTTTAATTATCAGCTACATTTCGGACCCTATTTGGTTATAATGCTATAATCATATATTACTTGCTATTGAAGTTTTACTATCAGCTGTATACTATATCCTACTTGGATACAATGCTATAATCTGTATACCATCTGCTATTTATTGTTTTATAGCTTTCATTTCTCTACTTTGTCTTTGCTTGTTTCTAGTTGTTGTGTTTAGGGTATGCGTCTTTTGGCACATTTTTGTGTATACGTGTGGTTTTGGTAGTACCATCTGTATGCTCGTTAGTGCTTAGGGAAGAGGCAGTATAGGGATTGATAGCCTAGGTTCCAGTCAGGGTCGTCCTTATTGGGGCAGTCACTCTAGATCTTTTGGATAGGCAGTTAGGATTTTGTTTAGGGGATTTATAGGGTTACTTATTTCAATAGATTAAAAGTTAGTTTTTACATCTGTGTATCTAGTCTAAGGTGATACCGTTGTGGTAGCTGTTTAGTCATTAAGTGACATGGTAACGACCTAGCACTGTCATCTAGGAGGTTATCTCTTGTCCTTTCCTCTCTATTAATTAGGACATACGTGTTTTTGGTTTTTTTGCCATAGTATTTCCCCAACAATAGTAGAAATTTGCAAGCAGCAGAGCTCTATAAATGTGTGCTCGCTCCAAAAGAGGGCTGACCACTGCCCTACCAACATCAACCCAGAAACATCCACAAAAGGAGCTGAACTCACATATCCAGCATGAGCATAAAGAATGTCTTTATTATAGATTAACAGACCAACAAGAACCACATTATGTAGAGCATTATAATATGAAATTTCAGGTAAGACTACCCTTCTACAGGCAGAGTAAAGGAAGAGAGGTGTCTCCATTGGCTGCATTAGTGTGCCAAAACTGTGGAGAGAGGGCTTGTACAAACATCCATACTATGGAAGCAGTAAGGGTAAATTTAATTTTTCACACTTTTTGGTTTAAAAAAATTTATATAATTGTTCCTAATGTGAATGAGGTCTAAGAGGCAAAAGATTTAAGACCCTTGCACAGGTTAAATATGTTCTAAAATAATGCTTATTTCACACATATATGTAGTTATAAATTAAAGAAAATACAAAATCCTTCAAGTTATGTTTTCATTTATTAGGCAGCTGTACTGTAAGAAAAAAAAAAAAAACAGGGAGGAAAATAAGTGTGGGGGCACACTGTTCGGCCAGTCACATGCAAACGAAATAAATTTGTAAGGGCTGCATTATTTTGCAGGTAAGCAGCAGTTTTAACTGTAAAGAACTAAACACCATTACCATTTAATGCTATGGGAGGTATGGTTTTGGAGCCGGCTGTGCTGTGTGGCCCTAAAGGCGGAATTCACAGCCAGGTGTTGCTGATGAAATATATAAGGCTTTCGGAAGTGTGGCAACCTCTACTATATAAGGCTCGGTTCAAATGTGGTGAACTTGCAGTTTGAATTGTGCACTGCAATTTAAAGTTGAATGGATTTTCTCACCATGCAGTTTCACAGAGTCATAGCCAGCTCTAGAATCAAACATGCTTTTCAGGCTGTGGATGGGTCTATAACAGTAATTGACCCATCAGTTCTGCTGTTCCTATCTATTCCTGTTGCACTTTATACATATCTTGCACTAATGTCCGTGTATTACACAGGCTGCAAAACTCTAAAGAATGTTTACATAGCTAAATTAAAAACTTACAAAGTTTGTAGCTAGTGATAAGACGCTGCGGGAGGTGACTTACCATGAATGGACTGAGTGATTGATGACAACTCAGAGTAATGAAAGATCAGAGACTTGAGAAGAGTTGATTGTAACCAGAGAGATGTTCGTGCTCTAATAGGAAATAAAATCTTCTTTTTCTCCTGACCAAAGAAAGATCAACAAAGCAATGTATTTAGTAAAAGTCTTCAATTATCTGTCCCTATATGTTAAACGCTAGTCCCTATAGTGAGAAAACCCCTTTAACACAAGTAGAAAACATTTTTAAAAAATCCTTGCTAAAAAGATCAAAATTACAATATTCTTATTCTGCAGCCAAAATGTTGCTGATTTTTCACAGTGGATTCAAGGTTTTTCCATAAGTTTATTGGTGCTTTTCTGTGGATTTGTGGCCAAATTCATGGCTAAGGGTTTCCATTAAACCTTGCCCTGCCCTTAAAGGTGTTTTCCCACCACAATAATAAGCTGTAAACATAGGCAAAATTGAATAAATACCAAACACATTGCTGTTCTGGTTTTACTTCCTTTCAGAGTTAGAGCAGTTCTTATCTTCTGCTTGAATATACAAGCTTCCCTAGTTCCTGGCCACCCCTCTCTTCTCTCATTGCTCCAGCTGCCCCAGCTGGGAAGGTGACATCACTCCTTACTGTGTATTATCAGCAGTACAGAAGCTTCCTTATCTATGTTACTGACAAACTTCATAGTCTTCTGCCTTCCTGTTTAAACCCTTCTATTTGCATTGTCCTTCTAAGAGACAGTGCCTAAGGGCCATATGTATGAAAACAGTCTAGGTCTAAAATAATAATAATAATCTTTATTTATATAGCGCCAACATATTCCGCAGCGCTTTACAATTTAGAGGGTATACATACAGACATTACACATTAAAAGAACTTACAGATGAGACACAAGGTGTGAGGACCCTGCTCGCGAGAGCTTACAATCTATTATGGTGTATGGGTGAGACAAAGGGTGAGAAGTGCTCAGTTTACAATGGTCCAGCCCTGTTACATAAATAGGAGGTGGTTTACATAAAAGTTGGGTGACCCTGCCTGTGAGTGCCCTAGTGTAGGGAGTGACAGATGTGTGTGATCGCCGGTGAGGGTTAGCAATTAGGGATCTTGGTGGGCCAGACTGAGAAACTGTGTTCTCAGGGCCCTCGTATAACTCTGAGGGCTGTGAATGTGCCTGATCGCCCGTGGTAGCATATTCCATAGAACTGGTGCAGCACGTGTGAAATCTTTGAGACGGACATGGGAGGTTCGGATGATTGAGGTATCTGGCAGGGGCGTTGCTAGGGTCCTAAAACATCCGGGGCTCGGGCCCTTTGTGTTTTTCCCGCCTCATTGTGAACTGTGGATGTTTTTTTACAGAGAAAAACCTTCTGTTCCTGTCACTAATTTTCTGCACATCCCACACAGATCCGTCCATCTCCTCAGCAGTCACTGTACAGTAAAAATCACCAATGACAAAATTTACTTTTTCAGAACTTCTCACCTTCATATGACAATACCCAAACAGTCACCAAAACATCCACCGATACATGGAGCAAATCTACCAGACAAGTGATTGTTACTAAAACCCTCCTACAAAACCAAGACCCAAAACTATTACTACATAAGGATCAAATAATCCTGCCAGACCCCACATGTGACTATCAGCTGTACACAGGCTCTGATTACATATACCACCGCCATACAGTGACCATATAGTGGTAGTTACTAGCTGTATGTAGACGCTCTGCAGACATATAAGTGATTACCCTGCTGTTACATTTAGTGACTCACCGGAGACATCATTTCTGATCGCGTGTCGTTCACTTTCCCTTCTCTTCTCCATCCGGTTCTCACCTTCAGGCTGATTGCTCCCGGCCAATACTCGTCCCTGAGGATTTGGACACAAATATCTTAGAATCCTCACATTTCCAGCAACTCCTTAATTATAGGTATAGCAGTCCCCTCAGTTAGGTATATAGGGGCACTAAAGCAGTATATGGGGCCACAGGCAGGTATATAGGGGCCACAGGCAGGTATATAGGGGGGCACAGGCAGTATATAGGGGGGCACAGGCAGTATATGGGGGCACTGAGGCAGTATATGGGGCCACAGGCAGTATATGGGGGCACTGAGGCGGTATATGGGGGCACTGAGGCGGTATATAGGGGCACTGAGGCGGTATATAGGGGCACTGAGGCAGAATATAGGGGCACTGAGGCAGAATATAGGGGCACTGAGGCAGCATATGGGGGCCACAGGCAGGGATATGGGGGCCACAGGCAGGGATATGGGGGCCACAGGCAGTATATGGGGGCCACAGGCAGGCATTATAGGGGCACAGGCAGCATATGGGGGCCACAGGCAGGGATATGGGGGCCACAGGCAGGGATATGGGGGCCACAGGCAGTAATATGGGGGCCACAGGCAGTGATATGGGGGCCACAGGCAGGCATTATAGGGGCACAGGCAGTAATATGGGGGCCACAGGCAGGGATATGGGGGCCGCAGGCAGGGATATGGGGGCCACAGGCAGGCATTATAGGGGCACAGGCAGTATATGGGGGCCACAGGCAAGTATATAGGGGCACAGGCAGTATATGGGGGCCACAGGCAGGGATATGGGGGCCACAGGCAGGGATATGGGGGCCACAGGCAGGCATTATAGGGGCACAGGCAGTATATGGGGGCCACAGGCAGGTATATAGGGGCACAGGCAGTATATGGGGGCCACAGGCAGGTATATAGGGGCACAGGCAGTATATGGGGGCCACAGTCAGGCATTATAGGGGCACAGGCAGTATATGGGGGCCACAGGCAGGTATATAGGGGCACAGGCAGTATATGGGGGCCACAGGCAGGGATATGGGGGCCACAGGCAGGCATTATAGGGCCACAGGCAGGGATATGGGGGCCACAGGCAGTTATATGGGGGCCACAGGCAGTAATATGGGGGCCACAGGCAGCATATGGGGGTCACAGGCAGCATATGGGGGTCACAGGCAGTATATGGGGGCCACAGGCAGGCATTATAGGGGCACAGGCAGTATATGGGGGCCACAGGCAGTATATGGGGGCCACAGGCAGCATATGGGGGTCACAGGCAGTATATGGGGGCCACAGGCAGGGATATGGGGGCCACAGGCAGGGATATGGGGGCACAGGCAGGCATATGGGGGCCACAGGCAGGGATATGGGGGCCACAGCCAGGCGTATGGGGGCCACAGGCAGGCATTATAGGGGCACAGACATGTATATGGGGGCCACAGGCAGGCATTATAGGGGCACACAGACAGGGATATGGGGGCACAGGCAGGCATTATAGGGGCACAGGCAGGGATATGGGGGCCACAGGCAGGCATTATAGGGGCACAGGCAGGGATATGGGGGCCACAGGCAGGCATTATAGGGGCACAGGCAGGTATATAGGGGCACAGGCAGTATATAGGGGGGCACAGGCAGTATATGGGGGCACTGAGGCAGGTAAACGCTTTAAAAATAACAACATTCATACTCACCTTAACTCCTCCGGCGAGCGCGCTCCGTCCTCTTCAGCCCGCGCTCCTCCGGCAGCTCCTCGGGAGCACGGCCTATGACGCGCTGTGCGCCTGAGGAGAGGCAGCGTCGCGATGACATCACATCATCGCGACGCTGCCGGCTGAGGGCGCACGGGGCGCGGCGGGTCTCGCGCTCGTGGAGGACCCGGCGGCCCCGCAGTGTCGGACCAGAGCCGGTCCGACACTGTCTGCGGAGCAGGGAGCGCTCGCTCTCTGCCCCGCAGAAGCCCGCAGCTGCATGTGCGTCCAGCGGACACACATGCAGCTGAAGGGCCAGTCGGTGCTCCAGGCCCAGCGCAGAGGCCTGGAGCCCGGGAGACTCGGGGCACAGGGGGTTTTATTCGGGGCCCGAGCCCCGAATAAAACACCCTAGCGACGCCCCTGGTATCTGGTATCATCAGCAGAGCGGAGAGCACGGGTAGAGTGGTAGACACTCACTTTGTCGCCCATAGTAACCAATCGGAGCACCCCTCTCATATTTCCAGAGCACTATATGAAATAAAAGGGAGCTCTGATTGGTTGCTATCAGAAACAAAGTGAGTTTTAGACCTAGACAGTTTTCATACATCAGGCTCTAAATGTCAGTTACTTCTGTAAAACTGAGCATTTCCTGACCAGAAAGTGAGAGCTTCAAGCTGACTGAGGAGCAGGCTCTTTGAAAGCATGTGAAAATATCAATTGAAGTGTATGTTCACATGGTGTGTTGGATCCGTTTTAGATCTGCGTAAATCACATCCAACACTCATCCAACATGCAGGTGCGTTTGGCTGCAGCAGAAATGCACCCTTTAGTTTTAAATAAGGCATCTGTTGCGTCAAATGGATCAAGACGCATCAGAAAGACATGTAAAACACACATTGGCAATCAAGCATCTGAACACCGATAGCTGTTTTACATTGAAAGCAATGTAAATCCCACTGCACATTGTTAGATGCATGTCTGGGTCCGTTTAGGGTCCGAAACACGGATCCGAACATGCATTTAAGAAACGGATCCAAAATACACCCTTCTATAGATTTTTTGACAGTTTGGTGGCCTGGAGCACTCTGATCTGTATCTACACACTAAAAGACGTTACAGGTAACTTGAAATGAACAATCACCTCAAAGAAAAAAGGACAACACAGCGCAATGTGCGTTACCAGAATTAAAAGCAGTCGACAACGCAAGTTGGACTCTGTTCACCTTTTTGAGCTGAACTAATTATGGTACAGCTCATAGAAGCGTATCAATTTAATAGATGGAGCCCCAGCAGCTGATGATGGATCCGCGCTCCAGGAAGCAGCTCGCAGCACCTCGTTACACAGTCAGGAATGACTCTGGCAGGTAACATAATAGGAAGAATTTCTCTCAAATAATTGTGTGAAATAAGAAGTCTGCATCGGCGCTACCAATAAAAATAAATTAAACACAAAACCACATATATTAATTCAGTTGGTTTAGTAGGTATAAAAACATACACCGCGTTTCAAGAACACTTGTCTGCTTCATACAGGCATATGATGAAGCAGACAAGTGTTCTGTGAAACGCAATGCATGTTTTTATACCTAATAAACCAACTGAATTAATAGTTGGTTTTTGGTTTAATTTATTTTTATAGGTAGCGCCAATGCAGACGTCTTATTTCACACAATTATTTGAGTTAAATTTTTCCTATTACATGCTAAAAGAAGAATAGACACGAGTCATATTACTTATCAAATGAAAAATAATTATACCCCATAATTAAATTAGGGTATGTTCATACGGCGTGTTGACTCAGTGTTTGCATAACTTTTTACTTGCGTGTTTAGATCTGTGTTTCGGACCTTCAACAGACCCAAACACGCATGTGCAGTGTGATTTATATTGCTTTCAGTGTAAAATACGCATCGGCATTCAAACAAGTGATCGCTGATGTGTGTTTTACTTGCGTCTTCGGATCCGTTCAAAGAATTGTCATGTCAATTATTGATCCGAAAGACGCAGCAGACGCCCTGTTTATATAAGGGGCGTTTCTGCTGCAGCCAAAAATGCACCTGCATGTTGGATGCGATTTAGGCAGGGCCTTTGGATGCAAAAACAGATCCAACATGCCGTGTGAACATACCCTTTACATATAGCAACACCTTCAGTAACAAAGTTAAAGTTAACATTTTCTGTTGGAGCATATCAGTTTCTTACATTGTTTTAAAGTAGTTTTGTCCCTCTGTTCTTCACAACATTGCTTCAATTTATTACTCTTAGTGGACAGTGATTCGTGCAGGTTTCTTTTACTACATATTTATTGAAACATTTTCAGGAATACAAAATCCAGAAGAATGAGAGTCAACTATTAGGAATAATAAATGTCGGTGCAGTGGTCTTCTAGAGTGCTAACATCAAAATGACCAGATTGCCAATATTTAATTTTTAGAAAATTGATAATAAACATTTTACAGTTCAAATGTGTGGCATGAATATTTATATAAAAACCTCTATAAATACAGAAAAAGACATGAATGTGATGGAGGACCATAGGTATCGCCTGAAGAATAGAGAAAGTACCATGAGGACACATTTGTCACAGACCAGAGATAGCTTGCTAACATAGAGTAAATGGAAAATCAGTTTCAGAGGAAAACTTGCAGAGTAGATGCAAAAAGAAAAAGAGAGGGAATGGGCTAACTGCTTATCCTGGTCGATAAGGCATTCATGTCAGGCAAGATTCTCTGTTTCCAAAATCAAAAAGTCTTCATTTACCTTTCCCTACATATTAAGAGCGAATCACTGTGGTGAGAAAACCCCTATACTATTGTAAATTATTTTTTCTTATACACAATAAAATTGAGGATTTGGCTACTGAGCGGCAAGTTGTTTGACAAGTGTAATATGGTAAATCTTTGCCCAGCTGTAACGATTGTCAGTCCATTCGCTCATGATCCGGTGGCAACGACGTACGCTGAGGCGTCGAATTCTGGTGTCTGGGTGTGGATCCACTGTGATTACCACAGGCAAGATGGTATTTGAAGATCCACGCCAGTGAGCGGAGTCTAAAGGGCCGCCGGTCTTCACCGGAGCCCATCGCAAAGCAGGACGGACTTCGCTGCAGGGAACCCCCAGGTCGCTACCCCTGACGTGGCTACCTGCAGTGACAGCCGAGGTGCAGGACAGGATCTCCAGGCACAGAAGTAGTGGTAAACAGGTACAGCAGGGTAACAAATGCAGAGCAGGTTTCAGCAGGAATAAACGTACACATAGCAGGAATCCAGCAGGATACAGAACAGGTACTGGACAGGTGCCATGGCAGGATACAGCAGGTTCTGGACAGGGATCACGGCAGGAAACACAGCAGGAACTGGACAGGTGCAGAGATAGCAGACACAACAGACAGATGGTCAGGAGCTCTGGTGGAGTGCAGGAACTGGACCAGCATCACAGGAGTTAAGTCCCAAACAGCAGCCCTGAAATGCTAGCAGGAGCTCAGATGGAACCTCTCAGTATGCTGCACACCACAAACTGCACAGGACTAACCCAAAGCACAGACAGGAACTTCCTCTTATAGCAAGGGGTCACAGGTCAAGAGGAAGGTGAACAGGACAGGAAACCTATAAAAGACAGGACGCCGCCACACGCGTGCCCTAAGAGGTTCAGTGCACGTACAGGACCCTAGGAAGCAAGAGCAATAGGACAGGCAAGTACAGCAAACAACACAGGCCACCGGGAGCCCCAGCAGAGACATGGCAGGCATGGACACGCCGACGGTCCAAGGCAGGGACTGCGGCATGAACCGTGACACCAGCTATGATTCCCATCTGCGCATATATAGTATCTCACAAGTGAGTACCTTGTGAGACAGCTGGCGGCCAGGTATGGAGCGGGGTCACTGCTTGTGCCCGCTCCAAACACCCTTAACTGCAGAATAATGTCAAATATCATTTTATGTTAAAGGGTTAAAGCATACTTGTCAACCCTCTCGATTCCTCCAAGTCTATATTCCTGGTAACCAGGTCACGAATAGGGTACGGATTTTTTATGCTCCTGTTAGAATCTATTCAAATGCTGGCAAATGAAGAATTGCAAACACGTGCACAGATCGCAACAAATAAGGGCGGTATGCCTGAAATGCGTCGCTGTCAACACTGGTGCAATCTGCAATCTGAATGATGTTAATCTTTTTAATAACATTGGAATAAAGGAATTAATTTGATTTATATGGCAGTCTGTCACTTCTTTGGTGCTGGACTGTAGTGAACAAGTTTCTTTTTTGAGCCTATTAGAGTCTACCAATATTCTGTTAGTAAGTAGCACCAAGTGGTTTGCACCTTTATAGATGTTGTGTGTAATGTAACTTAAGTCTAAAAAGATTATCCAACCTTTGAAAAAATTTTTAAAAAGCAGGGAAGATAACTAAAAACGTTGATGTATCATAGATGCACTATTGGTCTTCCTGGTGTTTAAAGGGGTTGTCTCACTACATCGATTCAACATACCTCAATCCTGTTTTCTCAGTTTCATTTTTTCATTTACTGGCTTTACTGGATTCTGCTGGTCTGCTGTGACGAGCTGCTAAGGACACCAGGTCTGTAGATATAGCGACCAGCGCTGGCAGCCTATCAGGAGAGATTGAACAGGTCTGTAGCTATAGTGACTTGAGGAGCTGATGCAGCCCATGCAAGAGGGGATATCTAGGAATAGGTAGGACACTGGTAATGGACACATATTGCGAAGTGACTTGTTATTGCAAGATCTTTAACATAAAAAGCAATCCTTGTAGTGAGACAACCGCTTTAATAGTGGCCAGGATGTGACCACTACAGCCAATCAGAAGCCTCAGCGGTCACGTGCCATACTATTGCCATTTTGGCTCCCATCGCTGTATGGAATTAGACCACTGGTGCCTCAGAGTGGCCAAATCAGTTACTTCAGGGTTCTGCAACGTCGGCTCTCCAGCTGTTGGGAAACTTTTATATAAATACATGATGGGAGTTGTAGTTTTCCAAAAAGCTGGAGAGCCGACGTTGCAGACTTTCCCGATTTACTTGCTGGCCCCGGGGTTTATCGAAGATCAAGGAAAAAGGCCCCCTGCTGCACCCCCTTAGAATAGGAAAGATGAGTTTGGTTTTTTTTTTGTTTTTTTTTGCAGCTATTTTTATTTTTTAAGATTGGACAGCCTCTGTAGAATGAAAATAGAACCGTCCTTAAGGGGTTAAACTTTAATCAAATAAAAACTGTGACACATTCTTTCAACGCAAGTAAAATTTTGTTCCTCTTTGCGGACATGTTGGCCGAAGTCGTGCCATTACTTTCAAAGCGTTATGGTCTCCAACAAATGGCAGCTGCAGTACCGCCCCCGTGGACATGCGTATTCCTGAACTTTCGCTCGGAAAAAAAACGGAAAAGTCTACGGCATGACGTCACGCACTCTCTTTCTCTGCGTGGATTGGCGGATGGTTACCATGGAATTAGCTGACGCTCGGTAGCTTGCCGCCCCCGGTTACCGTGGGTACGCGCATGCGCAGTGCGTCACTGCAGGTGTACAGAATGAAGGTAAGGAGGCCGGAAATTTGGGGTTCAGCTTTTTCTGTGCAGAGGGTTCTTCGCGCTCGTTTTCGTTTTGGAGGTTTAGCCTTAGCATTGGCTTTTGCTGTTCCAGGTCACACACCC
>JAODAL010040001.1:0-37401 GCA_025379985.1 Phyllomedusa bahiana
ACCCCCGGGGGTTCTCGTCATAACAACGTAAGTGTATATATTACATGATTTGGTTGCTAACAAACTCTTCATGCAAAATAAAAATATGTCCCAGTTAGTTAAATAGAATCTGTGGCCTCATATGTCTTGCTGGAAGACCCAACCACAACCCATTTTAATGTCCTGGCAGAGGGAAGGAGGTTGTCACTCAGAATTTTACGGTACTTGGCTCCATCCATTCTCCCATTGATGCGGTGAAGTAGTCCTGTGCCCTTAGCAGAGAAACACCACCAAAACATAATGTTTCCACCTCCATGCTTGACAGTGGGGACGGTGTTCTTTGGGTCATAGGTAGTGTTTCTCTTCCTCCAAACACTGAGATTTGAGTTAATGAAAAAGAGCTACATTTTTGTCTCATCTGACCACAGCACCTTCTCCCAATCACTCCCAGAATCATTAAGGTGTTCAGTGGCAAACTTCAGACAGGCCTGCACATGTGCCTTTTTGAGCTGTGGGACCTTGCAGGCACTGCAGGTTTTTAAACCATTACGGTGTAATGTGTTTCCAATGGTTTTCTTGGTGACTGTGGTCCCAGCTGCCTTGAGATCATTAAAAATTTCCCCCCTCATGTAGTTTTAGGCTGATCTCTCACCTTCCTTGTGATCAAGGATACCCCATGGTGCCCCAGATCGATGTCGAATGACAGTCATTTTGTATTTCTTCCATTTTCTTTCTATTGCACCAACAGTTGTCTCCTTCTCACGCAGTGTCTGTCTTATGGTTTTATAGCCCATTCCAGCTTTGTGCAGGTCTATGATCTTGTCCCTGACATCCTTAGAAAGAATTTTGGTCTTGCCCATGTTGTAGAGGTTACAGTCTGACTGATTAATTGAGTCTTTGCACAGCATTCTTTTATAAAGGTGACTATTTAAGACAACTGCAAGTTGATTAGGAGCGTCTAACTGGTCTGTAGGAGCCAGAACTCTTAATGGTTGGTAGGGAATCAAATACTTATTTCTATCAGCAAAATGCAAATAAATTTCTTTAATTTATACAATGTGATTTTCTGGATCTTATTTTGGATAACTCTCAATGTAAGGCTCTGTCTACACTGCACAGAAAAACGTCCTTTTTTTCAGCATTCTTCGTTTTCTAAAAACGCTAGAAAAATGACTGAAAGCAGCTCCCATAGCCTTCTAATGTAAAAACCTCCTGCTGTCTACACTGAGCTTCTTTTTTCTGTTCTTTTTTTTTACTGGTCGTCTTTTGCAACATGTTCTAAAAAACGCCAGTACTGGGCAGAAAATTTACTACAGGAGTCTATGTAAAGCACCGGACGTCTTTTGGCGCGTTTTCAACAAGTTTTTGTCGTGATTTTTCAATGAAAACCCTCCCAGGAGACCCAAGTCCCACCTATAGTGGGTGTAACAAAGGTTATACCTTATCAAATCTGCATACAAGTGTCTGATGTGTCCTTTTTTGTACTTTTTGTAATAAAATGGATCATTGTTTTTGCCGCAAAACGATTGTTGCGCAATTCATATATTTTTCGCTAAAAATAAATTTTTTATGGATTTCGGCATTAGAATCCGTTTTTTTGTGGATTTTGGTGCTAAAATCCTTTTCTTAATATATTTTGGCGATTACAAAGTTATCTAGCTTGTGACGGCAAAAATAAGGGATTTTTACGGATTTTGGCGCCAGAATCCGTTTTTTTTATGGATTTTACAGCTAAAATCTTTTTCTTATCATATTTTGGCGCTAATAAAGTTATCTTGCTTCTGACGGCAAAAATAAATTTTTTACGGTTTTTGGCTCAAGAATCCGGTTTTTTACGGATTTTGGCACTAAAATAGTTTTCTTTACAGATTTTGGCACTAATAAAGTTATCTCGCTTCTGACGGCAGAAATACGTTTTTCATGGATTTTGCAGCAAGAATCCGTTTTTTTACAGATTTTGGCACTAAAATACTTTTCTTTACAGATTTTGGCACTAATATCGTTATCTCGCTTATGACGCAAAAAAAAACGTTTTTTTATGGATTTTGGCACCAGAATCCTTTTTTTACGGATTTTGGTGTTAAATTCCTTTTCTTGACATATTTTGGAACTAATAAAATTATTTCGCTTCTGACGCTAAAAATACTGTTTTTATGGATTTTGGTGGCAGAATTCGTTTATTTACGGATTGTGGAGCTAAAATCCTTTTCTTAACTTTATTAGCGCCAAAATATGTTAAGAAATGTATTTTAGCGCCAAAATCTGTAAAAAAAAAACGTATTTTTGGCATTCAGAAGCGAGATAACTTTATTAGCGCCAAAAATGTTTCAGAGAATTTTAGCGCCAAAATCCGTAAGAAAAACTTATTTTTAGCATCAGAAGCGAGATAGCTTTATTAGTGGCAAAATCCGTAAAAGTAAAGATTTTAGCTCCAAAATCCGTAACTAACACGAGATAACTTTGTTAGCACCAAAATTCGTAAAAATGCAGATCTTAGCACCAAAATCCGAAAAAAATGGACTTTAGGTCCAAAATCCATTAAAAAAAACTATTTTTGGCAACAAACGTAAGATAACTTTATTTGCGCCAAAATCTATAAAACGACTACAAGATCACATGTAAATGCAAAGAGGTGCTTTATTTACCCTTTTGTAGGGAGCTACATCCAATGGCTTAATTTATGCATACATTAAAAAACAGGCTTAAAGACAAGAAAAAAACGCTTGTAAAAAACGCGCCAGAAAACGCGCCAAAAAAACGCAAATCGGACGTTTTTTCAGCTGCTTTAGACAGGCAGTGGACAGAAAACTCAACTTCATGAACGTTTTTAGTCAAGTCGTTTTTTTTCCACTGCAGTGTAGACATAGCCTTAAAATTAACCGACCCTTAAAATTATAGACTGTTCATGTCTTTGTCAGTGAGCAAACTTACAAATTCAGCAAGGGATCAAATAATTATTTCCTTCACTGTATATATGTGTATTTGTATATGTTTATATATTTGTATAAGACTGCGCCAGTTTGTGGTGTATGTTGAGCCAAAAAACTGTTGTAGCCTTGTCCAACAGATGTTTGAATAGTTAAACGCCAAAACTTGGTGCAGTCTACACGAGACACAACCCTTTTAAATGAACTAAGAACATGCCAAAGTTTGGTGCAAAACTGCCATACAAATCCATACCATGGTTGAGATAAAGTTTGGCACATAACACTGTATGTAAATGTTTGTCGAATAACACTCTTTCATATATACTGTCATATTTTACACTCCTCTATATATCGATTTAGAACTGGCATGTTAGCGCCAAGTTTGATGTATGTCACCCCAAGAAAGCAGAAGCAGACAGAGGTTCAGGGAGAAATGTCAACCAGTCCAAGACCCAAACCAGAGTCAACCAACAAAAATTCTGAAAAGTAGCCAGGAAAAAGCCAGGTCAAACACAATCACTAAAGCACACTAGACAGAATCCAAGACACAATAACTGACAAGTGGAAATAGAGCAAATTTAAATAATGAGCCAAGTTCACTGATTGGCCCGTTGATTCAGCCTTCTCATTGGCTTATTAGCCATCCCTCCATGTTGTCTGCTAATCCCTGTCCTGTCATGGCTAGAAGGCTTATGATAGACCATCTGCACTTGCAGCCTGACCCTTCCAAGTATAAAACATATAGACCCAGTCTGATGCCAATTTTGGGATCAGAAATGAAATACTCCTCAAGGGCAGATTGGTTCTTACATTATAGGTACCAAAGTCTGCATCAGCTTAAAAACTTGACATCTGTCTTTTTCAGCCTTATTAACTATTTAACTATGTAAAAGTGACTAGAAGCAGCAGAAACACAGACAAGCCAGCACAATACACACTGTATTGGATCATTTACTTGCAGGAACTGGTAATTAAAAGGATTGTCCACCTTACTTTTATTTTTAACATAATGCTGGCCATTTAAAGGGGTTATCCGGAAATGTAATCATTTCAAAGGACACTATAAACAGCATTTACATTGAAAAGTAAAGATATTCCACTAACTTCTTGTGTTTCTTTTCTTTTCTTTTGCCCCTTTATTCATTTTTCATGAGTCCCACTTTTTTCAGTTAATCTTCCTGCTTGTGGGAGGGCCAGTAGTGCCCCAGCAGCTCTTTCCTTCTATTCCCATAATACACTGCAGTTACAATCTAGGACTTCTCTGCACCCGCCCACTAATCCTCCTAGCACTCTTCAGCCCCGCCCTGTACACCCTTCCATCATCATTCTCAGACAGGTACACTTCATGTACCTGCATCTCTGCTCCAATTCACTCCCTGGTTTCCTGCAGCAGGCTGTGTGTAGTACAGTGCACCAATCAATTTTTAACATTCTAAAAAAAAAAAAATCTTTCTTCATTATTATTCTTATTACTTATTTTAGAGCGCCATTGATTACAGGATGCTGTACATTCAGGGGGTTACATACATAATGTAAGTCAGATATTTACAATAGTGACAATCTGTGACTAACAACAGGTACAGAGGGAAAGAGGACCCTGCCCGCGAGGGCTTACAATCTATAAGGAAGGGGGAAAGAAACAGAAGGTGAGGGGTAGACATGTTTGTGGGGTGTAGTGACAGCGGGGTTATTCTAGGTCGCAGGCTATCCTGAATAAGTGGGTTTTCAGGTTGCTTTTGAAGCTGGTGAAAGTTGGGGAGAGTCTGAGGTGTTGGGGCAGTGAGTTCCAGAGTATGGGGGTGGCACGAGAGAAATCTTGGAAATGTTTGTGTGAGGAGCTGACAAGAGGAGAGCAGAGAAGAAGGTCCTGTGAGGAGCGGAGGTTGCGTGAGGGGAGGTATCTGGAGATTAGAGCAGAGATGTATGGAGGGGAGAAGTTATGGAGAGCCTTGTAGGTCAGGGTTAGTAACTTGAAATTAATGCGCAATGGGTAGCCAGTGTAGGGATTGGCAGAGGGGAGAGGCAGGGGAGTAGGGAGGAGAGAGGTGGATAAGATGGGCAGCAGAGTTAAAGATGGATTGAAGGGGAGCAAGAGTGCTAGATGGAAGGCCGCAGAGAAGGATGTTGCAGTAGTCGAGGCGGGAGATGACAAGGGCGTGGACCAGCATTTTTGTAGTGACAAGGTTAAGGAATGAGCGGATGTGAGAGATGCTTTTCAAGTGGAGGCGGCAGGTGGAGGTAGGGGTTTGGATGTGGGGTTTGAAGGACAAAGCAAAGTCAAGTGTTATCCCAAGGCAGCAGACTTGTGGGACCGGTGAGAGTGTAGAGCCATTGACTATGATAGAGAGATCAGGTGGAGGGATGGCGCGGGACGGGGGGAAGATAAGTAATTCGGTTTTCTGTACATTAAGTTTTAGGAGACGGGAGGAGAAGAAGGAGGATATGGACGATGGACAGTCTGGGATACAGGACAGTAGAGAGTTAATGTCTGGGCTGGAGATGTAAAGTTGGGTGTCATCAGCATACAGGTGGTATTGAAAGCCACATCCTATAATATATCTAATACATGCTCAAATATATATAATTTGGTATATATTTCTATGTATGTGCTGTACATCCACACAGCTATCCCATCTCTGATTGCTGTGGGGAATGTGGCATCACCCAGCTTTCCTGTACAATGGATAGCCTATCTATCATCTAAGAAAGGTGGGTGATATCACATCCCCCACAACAATCAGTTTTTGATCATGGGAAACCTGTGTGCCTGCTGCAGGGGATGTGGCATAATTCTTGCACCCAGTGATGTCAGGGCAGCATCTCATGATGCTTTATCCTGGCACTACTACTATATTAAGAGGAGTAGGCAGACTTTTAACTGACTGATGCTGAATTATCTCAGAGGTGAATCAATCTATGCAAGTCTTCAGAGCAGATGAAAAGGTCTATTTAGCAAATTTATCAAAAGACCTCTCCTCCTACCAGAAGAGGTGAAAACTCTATGCAGGCCCTCTCTGATGGAGTGACATACACTAAGTAAATCATGGTGAAAAGTGGATCTAATTTTCTGTTTGCTTAGGTTGTGGGAGAACTTTTATGAATTACTGTGTGAGTAAAAATGATTGGTATTAAAGGAAAGGTGTAAACTATACACATACAGTAAAAGGTATTCATATAACCAGATCATGCTTACACTGCAGAAATATATTTCTAAAATAATTTCTAAATTTAAATATTTTTAAGCTAGTTTCACACTAAGAATGCTGTAAATTTCTGAATTCTTGCCAGAAGATATTTTGACATACCAGGGCATAGCCTTAGCTTAAAGCAGAGAAATCATATTATTAATCTTTGTCTCAGAGTAGGTGGATTTTTATATTTATAGGTTTTGAATTTGTATAGTGAATTTGTATAGATCGATAGACAGACAGACAGACAGTAGATAGATAGATAGATAGATAGATAGATAGATAGATAGATAGATAGATAGATAGATAGGAACTAATATCTTTACATGCTTTACGTATGTGGGAAATGTTAGTTTATGTATGTGGGGAGAGAAATAGATGGGAGGAAACATGGTAAGCTTTATTTTGCCAATGTTAAGTTTCATGAAGTTAGAGATGATAAAAGAAGAAACAGCGGGCAGAAACACAAGACAATAAAGGGCGCTTTATTTGGGCTGATTATGTCAAGCAAGGTCGATGCAATCAGCCTTTGTATGAGTGTTTCTTGTTTATCAGCTGATCATGGGGCCTTTTTTATGGAGCAGTGTTTAGGAATGCACATTCAGTTGGTATATGTGATTACTTGAAGGGGTTGTCCAGTGGAAGAAAGTTCATTTGAGATTGGGATGAAATAGGGGGAAAAGAAAAGAAAAAGTAATACTACCTCTTTTTTTCCTGCTGTTGTCACTCCAGAGCTCCTTGGGATCTGCTCTTCTTTACTTCTGGCTTCTCATCCTGACACACAGGAGAGACTTGCGCTGCATTGTACATGAATAGAGCAAGAACCTCTCCCTGTGTGTTAGAACAAGAACCCAGAAGTGAAGAGGAGAAGATCCTGAGGAGCTCCGGAGTGGCAGCGGCGGCGACAGGTAGGCAAATACAATCTTTGTTTCTTTTTCATTAACCGCCTGGCCCAATTTTTAATGAATTTTTATTTGCTTGTCAACCCCTTTGAGTAGAAATTATTTTCTATGGCATGCTAAAGCACAGGCATACATCACGACAAGTAGGGGACCTGTTGTTAAAAATTACTGATCCACAGCCGTTGTCCGGAGTTTTGCACTAGAGATCATGAATCTTTAGCTACACTCCTGAAAAAAATATATCTGTTTTATGGTACTTATGGGTAAATTTCAAATGAATTTCATTATTATTTACAGTATCTCACTAAAGATTTATTTTTTTAAATATTGTATTAGATCTTTTCATGGGACAACACTGAAAATGTGACACTTTGATACCATGTAAAGTGTCAGTGTATAGCCTCGCTATACAAAGTGTAAATTTGTGGGCTGCCCATTAAATATAATCAACACACAGCTTCTCGTATACAACCACTGGCGCTCGTATACAAAAATGAGCTAACACACCTAAGTGAAAATAGACAAATTGTGCCCAAAGTGTCAATATTTTTTGTGGCACCACCATTATTTTCCAGCTCTCCCTTAAAGGGATTTTCTCACTACAAAGATTAGCTTTCAACATAAAGGGAACGGTAAATGAAGACTTTTTCTGATACATTGGTCAATAGATTTTACTTTAGTTATGAGATAAGAGTATTTTATTAGCTCTCTCAGGGCACATAGATTTCTATGGTTACCTGCATACCAGAGGGATGTCTGTTATCTGATTTGCTGAGAGAGCTGAGAGCACGCAGTGACGTCACCTCCATGTACAGACTCAGTAAACAAAAGGTAAAAGTGCTGTTAGGATTGAGAAAGCTGCCTTTATCTGTGATCTTGTTAGAGATAAGGTCTCTAGTTGAATATGCTGATCATTTCTGTAGCACCACCCTCAACCTAAGGCGCGGACAGAGGTTAGCGCTATATGCCCTGTTGAATCTCAGTGAAAACATCGGAGGTTGTGACAAACCCTCTCTTCAGTGGTCGGACCTGGGGGGTGTCTGGGCCCAAGGGAATGATCTTCGGTGGGCCCACACTACTGTACATGAAAATATTACCGCCTCTCGGACATAAACGCGCCCATTTTTTCCGCCAATGATACAGTGTACAAAAAACAGAAACTTGTATTGTGTAGTACAATAGGCAAGTTAGTCACAAGTTCTGTCAGTCGTAAAACGCCTTTATCATAGGACACCACGGCTATAGTAGCTCCATCCATATCCCCCTCCGACAATACAATATCCCCCTCCACCTCACATATTCAATAGTTCCCCCTCCACCATCATAAAATATCCCTGTCACCCACATACAATATCCCCCTCCACCCCCATACAATATCCCCTCCACCCGCCTACAATTTCCCCTCAGCCACATACCATATCCGCTCCACCCACTTCAATATCCCCCTTACCACCCAACATACATATCCCTCCTCCACCACATACAATATCCCCTCCACCACATTTACAATTCCCCTCACCCACTACACTATCCCTCCTAGCCAACCACATACACTGTATCCCCCTCCACCACTTACAATATCCACCTCCCACCCACATCACAATATCCCCCTCCACCCCACATACAATATCCCCTCCACCTCACATACAATATACCCCTCCAGCCCACAATACATATCCCCTCCACCCACATACAATATCCCCTCCACCACATAACAATATCCCCCCTCCACCCACATACAATATTCCCCTCCACCCACATACAATATTCCCTCCACCCACATACACTAGATCCCCCTCCCCCTACATACAATATCTCCACCCACATACAATATCCCCCTCCACCCACATACAATATACCCTCCACCCAATACGCAATATCCTCTTCCACCACATACCGCAAATATCCCCCTCCACCACATACAAGTATCCCTCCTTCCACCCACATACAATATTCCCCCTCCCACCCCCGCATACAAATATCGCCCTTCCACCCGCATTACAATATCCCCCTCCACCCGCTACAAATATCCCCCTCCACCCCGCATACAATATCCCCCTCACCAGTATACAATATCCCCCTACCCACATACAATGTATCCTCGCCTCCACCCACATACACATATCCCCCTCCACACGGATACAACATCCCCCTCCACCCGCATACAATTGATACCCCTCCACCAGCATACTAATATCCCCCCTCACCCGCATACAATATCACCTCACCCGCATACAATATCCCCATCCACCCGCATACGCAATATCCCGCTCCCACTGCCCCGGCTGCATTTTTTACATTATCCCCCTCCCACCGCATGCAATATCCCATCCAAGTCCGCATTACAATATCCCCTCACCCGACATACAATATCGCTCCACCGTCATCAATATCCACCTCCACACGCATACAATATCCTCCCTCTACCCGCATACAATATCGCCACCTCCACCACCCCGCATCAAATATCTCCACCCACATTCAATATACCCCTCCACCCAAGATAGACTATCACCCTCCACCTACATAAATATCCCCCTGCCACCCACATTTACAATATCCCTCCACGCCCACATACAATATCCCCCTCCACCCACATACAATATCCCTCCACCCTCATACAATCCTTACTCCCCCTCCACCCACATTACTAATATCCCCCTCCATGTTTCCCTTGGTCAGCACATCACCAACTTCTAAAATAACACACCAGCAAGAAAGAAAGTGTAACTCCTATACGAGGGTCGGTGTTCCCTCACTTTACAATCAGGACCAAATGTACACCGCCACTATACTCGCGCCGATAAAAAACTACACACGCCATATAGAGACCACATAGAGGTCAGACCACTGCTCAGGTCACATACATTTTACATTATAAAAAAATAATCCCTGAATATGAGGGACTCACTGAGAACGTCTGACTGAGAGTCGTTCTCTTCTGCTTGTGTCGTTCTTATCCATTTGTTCTTCTGTCTGATCCGTTCCACCACGCTCATGATGATCTCCTTTTCCGGCCAGGGGCCCACAACTCTCCCTGCAGAAAATAGTACACACAAATATCTTAGAATCCTCAATATGTTCCAGCATCTCTTTACTCATTCCCACTCTGTACATGAGCTACCCAGGGGTGGGAGAACGGGTAAAAAGCAAACTGTAGAGCTCTCGATATCCTAAGGGGGTTGGAGGGTGTGAGAGATGGCCCCAGGTAACTGATTAGGCTTCCTTTAGGTAGTATGCCCACGCTGGATAAGTTGGGAAGCCCTGGCCACAGGTTTGGTTGGTGGGTTCTTGGCCATGGGTGGTTATTGTAAATAGCCCCCAGGTAGATATAGCAGGCGTTCAGTTAGGAGAAAGTAGATAGGCTCTACAGTTAGGTTGTCGGTGGACCCCATGTTAGGTAGGCTGTATGGTCAGGGTGGTTCCCCCAGTAAGGTAAGCTTTACGTAGGTAGTTAGGGTCCCCTTTTATTGGCTTGCAAGCGCAGTTAGGGACCCCCTTTAGGTAGAATTACAGGAAGTTAGGGGTCTCCTTTAGGTGACTATACAGTTAGGGTCTCCTTTCGGTTGTATACAGGTTAATGTAGGGGCCTCCTTTAGGTACTGATACAGTTAGGTGTCTCCTTTAGGTAGTATACAGGTAGTTAGGGGCCTCCTTTAGGTTGTGTGCAGGAAGTAGGGCCCCCCCTTTAGCTACCTGTGTAGGTAGTCAGAGCCCCCTTAGTTATTTAGGTAGCCAGGGCCTCCCTTTAGTAGGTAGGGCCACCCTGTAGGTTGTCAGGGCCCCCTTTGTCAGTCAGAGGCCCCCTTAAGAATTGCGCCAGGGCTGCTCCCATGTATGTGTAGCAAAGGACCCCTCTTGTAGTGTGAGGGCACGCCCCCTGTAGATAGCCAGTGCCCCCCTGTAGGTAGTCAGGGCCTCCCCTGTAGGTAGTCAGGCGCCCAAGGAGTCAGGTGCCCCCCCTTTGTAGAGAGGGCCCCCCCCACTGTAGGGCTAGCGCAGGCGCCCCCATGTAGGTAGCAGGGGGCCCCATGTAGGTAGCCAGGGGACCCCCTGGTAGCTCAGTGAACCCCCTATAGGAAGTAGCCAGGGCCCCTCTTGTAGCCAGGCCCCCCCTTGTAGCCAGGGTCTCCGCCCTTTTGTAGTGCAGGTGCCCCCTTTTGTAGCCAGGGCCCTCCTAGTAGCCAGACCCCTTTTTGTAGCCGGGCCCCCCTCTAGTAGTCAGGGCTCCCACATGTGGTGCCAGTGACCCCCCCATAGTTAGCCAGGACCCACCTTGTAGTCAGGTTAACCCCTATAGGTAGTCAGGGCCCATGTAGTCAGGCCCCTTTTGTGAGAGGGCCCCCCATGTAGGTAGCCAGGACCCCCCCATGTAGATAGCAAGGGGCCCCCTAGTAGTCTGGGCCCCCTGCCCCCAGTAGGTAGCAGGGACCCTCTTGTAGCCGCAGGACCCCCCCTTGTAGCCAGGGCCCTTTGTGTAGGCAGGGCCCCCTCTAGTAGTCAGGGCCCCCCTCAGTAGTCACAGTGGCCCCCTTTAGTAGCCAGGGGCCCCCCCTAGTTGGCCAGGGCCCCCCTAGTAGTCAGGGCCCCCCTAGTAGTCAGGGCCCCCCTTTGTGTCAGGGCCCCCCTGTTGTAGCCAGGGCCCCCCCTTTTGTAGCAAGGCCCCCTTGTAGTCAGGCCCCATTTTGTAGCCAGGGCCCCTCCAATTGTAGGTTGAAAGGGCCCCCCTTGTAGCCAGGTGCCCTGTTAGGTAGCCAGTGAACCCCCCATTGTAGTCAGGCCCCCGTAGATAGCAAGGGCCCCCCTGTAGGTAAGTCTGGCCCCCTATAGGCTAGCCAGGGCCCCGCTTTGTAGAGAGGGCCCCATTTAGGTGCGCCAGGGGCCCCCCCTGTAGTTAGCAGGGCCCCCGCTTGTAGTCAGGGCCCTAATAGGTAGCCAGGGACCCCTCTTGTAGCCAGGCCCCCTAGTAGTCAGGGCCCCCTTGTAGCCAAGTCGCTCCCCCTAGTAGTCAGGGCCCCCATTCTTGTAGCCAGGGCCCCCGTTTGTAGCCAGGACCCCTTTTTGTAGCCAGGGACCACATTGTAGCAGGGCCCCCCTCAGTAGCCAGGGCCCCCCCCCCTCAGAGTAAACCATGGCCCCCCCTAGTAGCCAGGGCCCCCCCTCCTTAGTAGCCAGGGACCCCTATTAGTAGTAAGGCGCCCACCCCCCCCCAACCCCTCCCCCCTACGCTAGTCAGCGGCACCACTCATAGTAGCCAGGGCCCCCCCCTTCTAGTAGTCAGCGCCCCCTTGCGTAGTCGCGGCCCCCTCTAGTAGTGAGGCCCCCTTTTTGTAGCAGGGCCCTACTTGTTAGCCATGGCCCCCCCCCCCCCTAGTTAGTCAAGGTGCCCCTGTGTGGGTAGTTTAAAAAAAAATAAAACAACATACGCAGCTTACCTGCTCCGGCTCCTGGCAGGTCCTGCCGCGCCGTGGCTGACGCCCTGCATTGGCGGCGGGGTGAAGCTGATCGTCAAACCGCGCCGCCTACGTCAGCAGTAGGGGCGGCGCCCGGCAGCTGAAGGCATAATGCGTTCAGTTCCAGGGAGATCAGCGTGAGAGGCGCAGCGCACTAGTGTGCTAGTGCTCTCGCTGCCACGCGCAGCCCCGGGAGTCGGGGGACATTAGTCCCCGGCGTACCGGGCATTCCGCCGTCTCTGGCGCGCTCGGGACGCAAGGTTCCGCGAGCGCTCAGGGACTGGATGCACGTGACGGGCCTCGGGGAGTTGGACGCACTGCCTCGGGGCCTCCGCACACTAGCGGGGGGTTATCCACCGGGGGATTCCCCAGGTCCCCCCGGTCGGCCCCAGACAGTCTGAGCCTGAGCTTGACTCGATCTTGGACATGGAGTTGACAGGTTGACACTGGAATCCTCTGCCACTCCTCCATGAAGACATCACACAGCTGATGGATGTTGGAGACCTTGGCCAATCCAGCACCATTACCCTCATTTACTTTAGCAAAGCAGTGGTCATCTTGGAGGTGTGTTTCGGGGCACTAGTATGTTGGAATACTGTCTTATGTCTTAGTTTCCAAAGGGAGGGGATCATGCTGTGCTTCAGTTTGTCACAGTACATGTTGGCATTCATGGTTCCCTCAATTAACTGAAGTTTCCCACAGCCAGCAGCACTCATGCAGCCCTAAACCATGACACTCCCACCACCATGCTTGACTTTAGGCAAGACACACTTGTCTTTGTAATCCTCATTTGGTTGACACCACTCAAACACTTGGCACCATCTGAACCAAATACGTTTGTCATCAGAACACAGGCTATGGTTCCTGTAATCCATGACCTTAGTCGGCTTGTCTTCAGCAAACTGTTTTTGGGCTTCTCGTGCATCATCTTTAGAAGAGACTTCCTTCTGGGATGACAGCCATGCAGACCAACTTGATACAGTGTGCATCGTATGGTCTGAAAAATTACAGGCTGACCCCCCACCCTTTTAAGACAATCTCTCGACATGACGCTGAGCACATGCACTCAACTTCTTTGATCGACCATGGCGAGGCCTGTTCTGAATTTAACCTGTCTTATGAAATCGCTGTACGGCCACGACGCTGCAGCTCAGTTTCAGGGTGTTGGCAATCTTCTTATAGCCTAAGCCATTTTTAAGGGAGGAACAAACTTTTTTTTCTGATCCTCAGACAGTTTTTTGCCATGTAGGTGCCATGTTGAACTTCCAGTGACCGGTTTGAGAGGGTGTGATAGCGATAACACCAAATGTAACACACCTGCTCCCCATTCACAAATGAGACCTTATAACACTAACGAATCACATGACAACATGGAGGGAAAAGTGCAAATTGGGCTCAATTTTCACTTAGGGTTGTACTCACTTTTGTTGCCAGCAGTTTAGAAATGGATAGCTGTATGTTGAGTAATTTTGATGGCACATCAAATTTACACAGTTCTACAAGCTTTACACTGACTACTTTACATTGTATAAAAGTGTCATATCATCAGTGTTGTCCCATGATAAGATATAATACAATATTTACAAAGATATGAGGGTTGTGAGATACTTTATGTATTAAAGAAAACAGTTAGTGGGAAGAACTACCAGAGATTCCATTCCCTGGTTTAGCATTCCCTGAAGTCTGAAGTTTTACCACCATAGACTTTGATGGCATATCGCTAGGATATGCCATCACAGTCTGATCTCAGGAACGGGTCCCCAAAAGATACTAAGCAGACTGGAGAGCCAACCACATTTGTGCATGGCTCTCCATTTTGTTCTATGGGAGTTCCGAGTACAGCTGGGCAATGTGTTCCCACCTATGGGACCCGCAGCTATCAGACGTTGATGACATATCCTTGCGATATGCCATCTAAGTCTATGGTATTAAAACCCTTTAAATATATTTAATGCAAACATCATACAAATGATTTCAGGTTTACTGCAGGATATCAGGTTTTGAGATTTTTTCTTATTAGCTCCTCGATTCTTGGTATTAATGATAAACCATTTCATAATTAAATTAAGGCATTGCCAGAATTTTATTTCCTCGGGCTGTTGGAGAGTATGTGGTTTTTACATCGGATCTGCCATGACAGTATCTAAAACTGAACAGAACGATGATGAGTAGAAATAAATTACTGTATGTTGCCAACCATTTGTAATACACATCTTACTTTCAGGCTCTGTTTCCTTTACCATAATTTAACAGAGTCAAGAATGATTATTATCATTATTAATAATAAAGCATCATTAATTCCATAGCTCTGTACATTTGAAGGGGGTTACATATATTACATACAGTTGAAAACAGAAGTTTACATATACTATATAAAAAGACACATGTGCATGTTTTTTTCACTATCTGACATGAAATCAGAATAAACCCGTTTACCTGTTTTAGGTCAATTAGGATTACCAAAATTATTTATATTTGTCATAGGCCAGAATAATGAGAGAGAGATTTTTTTTTCAAGGCATTTTATTACTTTTTACAAAGTCAAAAGTTTACATACATTTTATTAGTATTTGGTAGCATTGCCATTAAACTGTATGACTCAGGTCAAACGTTTTAGATATCCTTCCACAACCTTCCCACAATAGTTGGAAGAAATTTTGGCTCATTCTTCCTGACAGAACTGCTGTAACTGAGCCATGTTTGTAGGTTGTCTTGTTCACATCTGCCTTTTCAGCTTTGCCCATAAGTTTATAATAGAATTGAGATCAGGATTTGTGATTGCCACTCCAAAGCATTGGCATTGTTATCCCTTAACCTACTTTGTAACCAGGTTGGCAGTATGCTTCAGGTCATTGTCCATTTGGAAGACCCATTTTCACCCAAGCTTTAACTTCCTGGCTGATGTCTTGAGATTTGCTTCATTATTGCCACATAATCTTCTTTTCTCATGATGTCATCTGTTTTGTGAAGTGCACCAGTCCCTACTGAAGCAAAAAATAACCCCACAACATGATGCTGCCACCCCCATGTTTCACAGTTGGAATGGTGTTCATAGGCTTCCAAGCTTCTCCCTTTTTCCTCCAAACATAACGATGGACATTATGGCCAAACAGTTACATTTTAGTTTGTTAGATCCCAGGACATGTCTCCAAAATATAGGTCTTTGTTCCTGTGTGCATTTGCAAACATTAATCTTGCTTTTATATATTTCTTTTGAAGAAATGACTTCTTCCTGGCAGATTGGCCTTTCAGCCCATGTTTATACAGTACTTGTTTCACTGTGGATAATGACACAATCTTACCAGCTTCTGCCAACATCTTCACAAGGTCTTTTGCTTTTGTTCTTGGTCGGACCAAAGCATGTTCATCTCTGAGACACAAAACCTGTCTCCTTTCTGAGTAGTACATTCCCATCTTGTTTGTACTTGTGTATAATTTTTTGTACAGATGAACAAGGCACCTTCAGGTATCTGGAAATTGCACCCAAGGAAGAACCAGAGTTGTGCAAACCCACAATTCTCTTCCTGATATATTGGCTGATTTATTTAGACTTTTCCATGATGTTACACACAGAATCAGTCTGTTTCTGGTGTGCATAAAAAATATATATCCACGGGTGTGTCTCTAATTAATTCCGAAAACAAGACATTATCACATGGGCTGTCCCAAATTGTTTAAAGGCATACTAATCCGAGTTTGTGTAAACTTTTGACTTTGCAGAAAGTAATAAAAATGCCTTAAAAAATTCTCTCTCATTAATTTAGCAATTATAAATAATTTTGGTAATTCTAATTGATCTAGAACGTGTAAATTTTATTCCGATTTCATGTCAGATAGTGAGAAAAACATGCATATGTGTCTTTTTATATAGTGTATGTAAGCTTCTGGTTTCAACTTTATGTCAAACAAGGATAATGGTGACAATAAATGACTAACAACTGGTACAGACAGAGAGAGAGGACCCTGTCTGTGAAGGATTACAATCTACAAGCAAGGAGGATTAAGACAGAAGGTAAGAGATGTGATGTGGGAGATCAGTTTTCAAATGGTTCCCAATGAATAGTAATAGATCCCGTAGACTTAAAAACTTTCGTAAGGTGATTTTTAAGGTAGGAGAGGGATAGGGATATGGGCCTAACTGTTCACATCATGTCTTATCTCTGTTTATCATATATGCTATGAAAAGGCGCAATGTATACATTAAATGGAGGCGGTGATGGACACCATTACGCTGGTACTGTTGTATGGGCAGAGCCATCTTAACAGCATTATGAGCCCCTGGGCAGAGCTGTGCACTGGGCCCGCCATCCAACAAACTCACAAGTATAAATATACACATTATAACCTACAACACCACAATACAGAGACCACATAGTGGTCAGACACCAGCTCAGGTCACCTCACATAACAGTAACTACAGCACTGATCCAATACAGAGGATACTGACATCAGGGACTCACAGGAGACATCATCTCTGATCAGTCATTCTCTGAATTGTGATTTTGTCCCTGTTCTTCTCCCTCCGCCCGAACGTCTTCTCCGGGCTGCGCCGCGTCGCTGCAGAATTTACCACACAAACATCTCAAACTTCTCACTTTATCAGCACTACCCTACCAATTCCTACCACTGTTAGGGGCGCCCCCCCCTTTAAGTAAATAGGTAGTAATGTTCCCCACCATAAAGTAAGTGGGTGTCTAGACTTCAGTAGTTAGGCATATAGATCAGATTAGGTAGGTATACAGATCTCATGTTGGTAGATATACTGCCTGCTGTAGGAAGATATACAGCCCTCTTATACAACCCACCTGTGTATAGCCCCCTGTAAGTTATAGGCCCTTGTACATAGTTCCCTGTAATTTATAGGCCCCTGTATATAGCACCCTGTAGGTTATATTCCCCATGTATATAGCCCCCTGTAGGTTATAGGACCGCTGTATATTGCCCCCTGTAGGTTATAGCCCCTTGTATATAGGCCATTGTAGGTTATAGCTCCCATATATATGCCCCTGTAGGTTGTAGCCTGCTGTATATAGCCCCCTGTAGCTTATAGCCCCCTTTATATAGACCTTGTATATGGACCCCTGTAGGTTAAAGCCCCGTTATATAACCCCCTGTAGGTTTCCGGTGTGAGCGGCGTGACATCATCACAGGTGAAAGCCATGATGTTACAGTGATGATGTCACACTGCCTACGACGGGATGTTGCTCCCAGGATTTCCTAGGCCGGAAGCCTACGGGCTTTCAGCCTAGGAACAGATGACTAACCCCCTGGAGATTGTGCTACAGCTATAGCATTTACGCCTCAGATTCATATTAACCCGTAGGTAGGCCGAACTCCAGGTAGGCTGGAAGGCCCTACATAGGTTGGTAGGTCTTAGCTAGGTTGGTAGACCCTAGGTAGGTTGGTAGGTCCCAAGTAGCTATGTAGACCCTTGTTAATTAGGTTGGTAGACCCTTGGTAGGTAATATAGGCTCCAGGTAGCTAGATAGATTGGTAGGCCCCAGATAGGTAGGTAGGCAGCAGTTAGGCCCCATGTAGGTAGGTAGGCAGCAGTTAAGCCCCAGGTAGGTAGACAGAAGATATGTCTAAGGTAGGTAGGCCAGAGGTGGGTAGATGGCCCTAAATAGGTAGGTAGGTAGGTAGGCAGTAGTTAGGCCCCAGTTAGGTATGAGAGCCACAGGTAGGTGGATAGGTTCAAGTTAGTAGGCTATAGGTGGGCCTCACATAGGTAAGTAGGCTGTAGGTGGGCATCTCATTGGTAGGTAGGCTTCAGGTGTGCTCCACATAGGTAGGTAGGCTTTAGTATGACCCCACATGGGTAGGTAGGCCGGGCACCATTAGTAGAAAAAAGAAAAAAATAATGAACCCCCCTCTTTCCCGTTCCCCCGACACGATAAGCGGTGGCTGGCTTTTCACTGTGAAGCCCGTTGTAGGTGATGCAATGATATGACTTCAACACGCCGCCCACATCAGCACTAGTTGCTGACACCTGGTAGGCTTAAGTCCTAAGGCCTTAGGCTTACCAGGCTAAATAGCAGAGCGTTGGCGGTGCTCTGCTCTGCTAAGGCCGCACAATCGCTGCCTCTGAACGCTCGGGACAGAGGGCCCGGCCCGAGCACTCTGAGTGAGGATGCGCCAGGCTGCCTGTGGCGGAGGGCTTTGTAGCAGCTGCTATGGCTGCTACGGTGGTAGTTCTGCCCCTGAACCCAACCAAGTCTCTCACTTATCAACTGCTGTTTAGCCATATTTGCTAACCTTTTCTCTCCTTACTCTAGGAGATTTTAATTCCAGTCACACTTTTTGTTTATTTGTATTACTTTTTCTCAGTAAATGATTATAAATTATGCTTACATTTAATGCTGTGAGTACATCTGCATTGGAGGCTCTGCACAGAAATTCCTTAAGGGTATATTCACACAGGGCAGAATGCTATCAACATTAGCAGGCAGGTAAATTACATTTTAAAGATCTCTTTCATATGTGCAGGAAATTTACCACATGGAATTTATCCTATGCTGCATTTTTTAAAATCTATAGGATTTGAGTTTCTATTGCAGATTACTGTGGATTTCACCTCTTTTGATGTAGCACAGTTGAAATTCACAGTGAAGCCATAGCAAGTCTGTACGCAAAGAAATCTGTAGCTGATTTGCAAAAAATCTGACAAGTCTGGACTCATCCTGAAGGTCTCAGAAAGGAATGTCTGAAAAAGTAAATAACTACCACAAAATATTCACCTGATCATCCATTCATTTCAAAACCACCGACTGGTGATGTGACATCTTTTTTACAATATCTTTCAAGGAGTGGGATATTTTAGGCAACAAACATAAAGATCTAGTTGACTTTGACAATGTTCAATTAAAGCCAGACAGTTGGGTCAGAGCAGTTCCAAAATGACATATCTTGTTTAGTGTTCTTGATATGGTCTTAGGAAGGACAACCAGTAATGGGCACCAAGGCTCACTAATGTACATGCAATCTGTGGAGGCCCCATTCTGCAACATTTATTATTATTATTATTATTATTATTTATTTTAAAGCGCCATTGATTCCAGGGCGCTGTACATTCGAGGGGGTTACATACAGTACATACGTCAAACGAGTACAGTGCTAATGACAATTGGCACGACAGAGGGAGAGAGGACCCTACCCGCGAGGGATTACAATCTACAAGGAGGGGGGGAAGAGACAGGAGGTGAGGGGCAGACATGTCTGTGGAGGAAGTAGTTGACAAGTTTAGTGAAGGTTATAGGCAAGCCTGAAGAGATGGGTTTTCAGGTTGCTTTTGAAGCTGGCGAGAGTGGAAGAGAGTCTGATGTGTTGGGGCAGTGAGTTCCAGAGCGTGGGTGAAGCACGGGAGAAGTCTTTAGGTCTTTAGGACTTAAACCATCTGTTGCTAATGTCGTGATGCTATATATCACAAGACACCAACAGAGGTTTTGCGGAGTCCACTGCTCAGCTGGTCAGTGCTGCTTTTGTGGCTCAAGCAGAACTTTAATAATATTAGGTAGGTGCTTTAAATGCTATGGTTGATAAAAGCACATTAGGTATAGATATGCCTGAGCATAGTGTGGGATATAATTCTTCTTTAATGTGTTAAACTGACCAGGATCAGTTAAAGCAATGAAAAACTAAAGAAATTGCCTTGCTTAACCCCTTAAATTGCAGCAACTCTGAAGTCTTAAATATTATAAACCAAACCACATTTTCATTGTGTTTGCTCAATAACCTGAAATACTTTTGTCTTTTTCTTTTGGATGTTCTTTCTCACAATATTCAGACTATGACCACTACTTCCAATTGTGTTTTGTATAGTTGAATGATCATGTGTCTGGCCTCCGAATGTCTGACTATGACATCATGATTTATATATCCTGAAGAAGATAAATGGTTGTAGCTATTGTGATTGTTACACCTTAATGGAGTGAGGGAAAAAAATCACAATACACAGAATTCTGCCAGTGAAATATTCCTGAAGTTTTGGCAAAGCTTACCTAAGCTGGAAATAATAAAAGCTTCTGGCAAACAGTGTGTACTTTTATTCTTACAGAGTAGACTACACCTTTTATTAACACATTCAGTGTATATCATGTAGTTTCGCTGTGGTTCAAAAATAAGTCACACATTTTTAACCAAATAATTATCTAAGCACCTATACCACATCAAGTAGCTTATAATTCTGAATAAGTTGCCGGTAACTTGTATTTAGTGTGTAGCACCAGTAAACTGGAAAGGATGAATCTCCATTTACATTAAATTTGTGTACCACTGTTTTTTCTGTATTTTTTAATATAGTGTGTACATTGTCATTTTTTTTACCATGTGTTCTCAAAGCAACATCAATCCTGTAAATGAATGATAAAAGTAAGCGGTACAGAAACTTAGGGTATGTTCACACGGGGTAATTTCGGCACGCATTTCGCGTCGTATTTGCGCTCTAATACGAGCGAGATGCGCGCCGAAATGACGGTAATCCACAGTTGTCATAGAAAACTATGGATTACGCCTCCTCTCCCCGCTCGTACTATACGATTGTATTGTACGTGCAGGGAGATAAGTGACATGTCAATTACTTGCAGCGAATACGCGCCGTGAATACGCGCATATAAGCGCGACTATTGAACACCCGGCGTAATTGCGGGGTGTACTGTGCCTTACACTTATAAAGATTTTTTTAGCAATATGAAACTTTGAATATAGGATTAAATGATGTGGGCTGATTGTGGAATGCCTCCTGTTTGCTGACTGTATGAGTTATCACCACTTATTACAGGCTGAGAGGGACAGAATCCTTGAACTGAGAGAGCTTGATTTATTGCTCGGAAAAATTGCTACTCGCCTAGGCCAAGATGGCAGCACTTTTCAGTGTTGCATGTCCCGGTGTTTGGTAGAACATGACTAACTGAAATTACAGCATGACGTGTGCAGGGTTGAACCTCTACACAGATTGATCATCTGATTTGGAAATATGGAAGGTAGTAATACATTTTGAACTACAAACAAAAAGCGCAAGCCTCGTATGGCAAACAATGTTGACACAATCAGAAGGCTATGATGTCCAGCTTTATTCCATTGACCTCATAGCACTGCTCTCAAAGTCTACCATGGTGCACAAAAAGTTGGCAATGGAGGTTAGAAAAGAGGTCTGTCCTCTTCAGGGTCAGTACTACTTTTGTCTTAGACACAATTATAGTCAGAGATAGGTCTGGAGACCTATTGAGCATTACCATAAAGAGCTCTTCACAAAGGAACGTCACTCCAGGGATCATCGTATGTAATAGCATAATGTATGGTAGCTAGACCATTCTAGTCTTCATTTCACATGTACTAACAGCTCGGTGTTATATTGATTTGGTTGTGAAATCAGTGGTTCGGCTTTTTCTCTGTAGTTCCCCGGGAGCCATTTTTTTCAATAAGACAATACCAGGCCACAAGTTGCTTATGCTACTGTGATCAGCCTGTAAAGCCTTAATGTAAAACCATGACACGCAGCATCTCAGAACTTGTCTACCACCGCAGACAACTGGGATTTCATTGTTTGGCAAAGCAAACTTTCAGCAACCAATCTGCATTAAGTATAGCATATCATTCCTCAGACACCATTATTGAAGGGGTTTTGCCACAATCTCATTTCATACCTCCTGTATCCAGCTCTTCAGCTCTGTGTGCTCAGAATGGGGTGTGTGTGATTTGTGCGAATTGCATATCATGTGACCCAATAGGCCTTTCATCTCTCTAGTCAAAGAAAGGTCTGTTTATGTAAAGCATTGTGAGTAGCTAAGAGGTAAAGTTTTTGCCTCCAGGCACAAGGGTCCTAGTTTCAAATCCCTGCAGGAACCAAACCTGTGGATTTTTTTTTCTCTTTATAATTGCACATACCTCATTGAGGTTTCTTTTTTATTTATTTGCACTGCTTGACTAACTAAGGAGTACAATGACAGCACATGGGGTTTGAACTCTCAGTAGCTGCCTGAGAGGAGAAGTGATGTCTGAACATGTCTGACCAGGACTGAGGAGCTCACAGCCCTGGTCGTATCCCCTGGAGACAAGCTGTAAACAATGGAATCACAAAAGGGAGCGCTAAAACAAAAACGGTACAGAATTTTTAATAATAATGAATGGTGAAAATGTTTGTTATTTCATTTGCAAGCTTCCCACATCAATTTTACTTCATGGCAAACCCCCTTTAAGTGCATGTATTTCCACGCATGGTGCTCATACTTGATAATGGATAAATTGAGAACTGAGTCCACTCCGTAAGCGGCAGGTGTTGGCTGTTAATTGCAGCCGGCCCCAATTCCTGCTGTTTCACAGTTTAGATGCTGCTGTGATTAAGGCATCTAAATTAATAAGTAAACATTCTATGCACTGTTACTTCCACTGATCGCCTACCCCCAACTGCAAAGTCACCATAAGGTGACGATCAGTTGTCATGGCAGCCTGAGGCCTCATGTACGGTGTAATAGGTAAAGAATAAAAAGCCTGTATACAGCAGTATAATAATAATGTGGTATATTGTACAAGTGACTGCGCCCTCTAGTGGTCTAGTACCCTGGCGCGACTAATTAAAAAAATTGCTTAAAGAAACGAAAATAAAAAATGAATGAATATGAAAAGTTCAAAACACCTCCCTTTTGCCATTTTCCAAACAAAAATGTTTTAAATGTTACACAACAATTGTTATCGGCACATTCATAAATCAAAATTTTGAATTTTAAATCTCAAAACCAGCATGTATATAGTAGTTAGAGGCGAACTGTATATTGGTTTGTCTGCCAGTTTTCTTGATTAGCCTTTTAAGGTACTTTGGGGTTGTCTGGGGGCAAAAAAACAAAAAATATTATCTTCCCAATCCATTACCATACCAACGGTCACCATCTCCCACTGATAACCGCTTACTGATCCATCTTGCTACATAGGAAATGTCTGAGACAGGTCACCACTATCTTAATGGTGGCAGACAGAGATCAAGATGGTGAGTAACATGGTCATAACACCCCGTGGGGTAAAACTGATCACAAGAACTGTGAGCAAAAATACCAGAACCACATGGGGGACCTAGTGAATGACGTGCAGAGAGCTGGGTCCAACTTAACAAAGACTACTATCAGTAACATACTATGCTGCTAGGGACTCAGATCCTGCAGTGCCAGACATGTCCCGCTACTTAAACCAGTACATGTCCGGGCCCATCTGAAGTTTTCTAGAGAGCATTTGGATGATCCAGAAGAGTACTGGGAGAATTCAAATGGTCCAGATGAAACCAAAGTAGAACTGTTTGGTAGAAACACAACTCATCATGTTTGAAGGAGAGAGAATGCTGAGTTGCATCCAAAGAACACCATACCTACTGAGAAGCATGGGGGTGGCAACATCCTGTTTTGGGGCAGTTTCTCTGCAAAGGAACCATGATGACTGATCCATAAATGGGGCCATGTATTGTGAGATTTTGAGTGCAAACCTCCTTCCATCAGCAAGGGAATTGAAGATGAAACGTGGCTGGCTTTCAGCATGCAAAGATCCCAAGCCCATTGCCAGGCAATGAAAGGATGGCTTTTTAAGAAGCATTTCAAGGTCCTCGATTGGCCTAGACCCCTGTCCCCGACTTAACCCTAAAAAAAAAACCTTTGGAGGGAGTTGAAAGGTTTTTTGCCGAGCGAAGCCCCAAAACACACTGCTCTAGATTTTATGGTTAATGGCCAAATACCAGCAACAGTGGTTCCAACCTTGTGAACACTTACGAAAAAGTTTTACCCGTCATTGCCAAAAAGGAAATAAAAAGTATTAGATTTTAAATTTTGTTATTGACAAATACTTATTTTCCACCAAAATTTTGCAATACAATTTCTAAAATTTAGACAATGGATTTTCTGGGTTTGTTTTCTCATTTTTCTCTCAAGTTGAGTCTCCTATGATGTCAAATTTCAGGGGCCCTTTTCCACTTTTTTCGTGGAAAAATTGCACAATTGGTGGTTGACTAAATACTTTTCTTCCCCACTGTATAAACTCAAGCCTAAAGCCCATCCTGTGTGATAATATTGGTGTGCGATGGTAATGTGGAGTCCCTATGGGTAGAAAAATGGGGAGGGGGAATAAATAATAAAATACTTGTAGGAGTTATAACTCTCTGAGTATAATGGAAGTACCTGAAAATCTACTAATAAGACAAATAGATGAAGCAGTAAAACAGAATACTGTAATTATTCAGCTGTCACGATATATACTGGAAAGAAAAAACCTGCAGGCCCAGCAAAGGAAGCAGGTGTCTGAACATAGGGCTATACCCACACGATGAGTATTTCAAGTCAGAATCCACACAGATTCTGACTTGAAATACTTTTCTAAAACCAAAAGTAAACCAATCCCGTTGACCTCAGTAAGAAATACACATCGTAGCTCATACAACGCTTATTTTCTGCAGTTAGTTTTTCACCATAAGAACGTGTTCAGTCTTTAGTCTTTTGCTATTGTTATCAATAGGGCTGCCTAAAAACCTTGTGTAAAGCTCTCCCCAAACATTCGTATGTTGTATTTAATCTGGATCCAAATCCAAACCACATAGAAATGATTGGGCTTTGTTTCAGACTGTAAACCACAAGTACAAAATACCACATGCAATACCATGTGAAATACTTGTTGAGGACGGCATTGTCTGATGAAGTGCTCAGTGGCAGAATCCGAAACAAATTTTACTTGTCGTATGGACGTACTCTAAGACAGGTACGTCTAGACTTAATCTTCATCAATATAGCGACAGGATATCAAATGTACAAGTTGGTGGTTATCTAGAAATTAGGACCACAACATAATCGGCGACATGTCCGGAAATCGGCGTTGCAGCGGCAGTTTTTTGGCGCATTTAATCAGTATTAAGTGCGCCTGAGAGCACAATCCTCTCAAAAATCTGGTGTCTGGTATACCTTACATAGTAAAAAAAACACAGTTTGGCTATGCACATCTAAAAACACTCTTTGAAAAAAATAAGCATTGGTGCACACTTGCAAAGCAATAAACATACATCTATTCAAAAGTCACGGCACACTAACAACTAAGTAAACATCAAGGGCATATAGGAATTTTGAAAAAATGCATTACTGCTAAGGAATATGAAAACCTGGGATTCTTAGTTCACAAATTTTGATCAAAAATGTTTAAGGGTCACCTCCCAATTGCGTCAAGGGGATCACAGCACAGGTGAGTCCTAACACTAAAAGTTACCTCTCTTGGAGCCTGTTTAGACTCCAACACCTTTTAAAGGGGTGAAAAGGACTAGCTATTGAATCTCCTGCACTGATTTTAAAACCTGTGGAGATGGGCGGAGAGGTTGCAAAAGCCAATGAGACAGCCCCTTCCTATACAGACCAAAAAAACACAGTTTGGCTATGCACATCTAAAAACACTCTTTGAAAAAAATAAGCATAGGTGCACACTGGCAAGGCAATGACATACATCTATTCCAAACGTCAGCGGCACACTAACAACTAAGTAAACATCAAAGGCATATAGGAATTTTTGAAAAATGCATGTATGTCATTGCCTTGCCAGTGTGCACCTATGCTTATTTTTTTCAAAGAGTGTTTTTAGATGTGCATAGCCAAACTGTGTTTTTTTGGTCTGTATGAGGAGTGGCTGCCTCATTGGCTTTTTGCACTCTCCGCAAATCTCCACAGGTTTTAAATCAGTGCAGGAGATTCATTAGCTAGTATTTTTAAGTCCTTAAGGTGTTGGCGTCTGAACAGGCTCCAAGAGAGGTAACGTTTTAGTGTTAGGACTCACCTGTGCTGGGATCCCCTTGACGCAATTGGGAGGTGAGCATAAACATTCTGTGAACTAAGAATCCCAGGTTTTCATATTTTCCTTAGCAGTAATGCATTTTTCAAAAATTCCTATATGCCTTTGATGTTTACTTAGTTGTTAGTGTGCCGCTGACGTTTGGAATAGATGTACCTTACATAGTAAACTTAATGCGCCGAAAAAGGCACATGGTGCCGAAAAAGGCGCGTTGGGCAATTGTGGTGCAGAGCGTATTAGTGTTAGTGTATGTAATGTGCCTATCAAGGCGCATTGCGTAACGGAGGCACATAACATATCATTACTAGTGTATGTAATGCACCTCGATAGGCGTATTGCGTTATGGAGGCGCACAGTGTGTCATTGCTAATATATGTAATGTGCTTTTATTACAATGTGTCGTGTCTGGCGTATAATGCACCTAGTTTTGGTATATTACAGTTCATTTATATGAAGAATTTGGCGTCAAGAGTATTTTTGGCACAAAATAGACCAAAAAAGGGCGCTTGTGTACAGTATTGGGACATGTCGCCAATAAGTTTTCATTTATTTTTTATGAAAAGTTTAGAAAAGGGGCTACAAAAACTCTAAGCTTTGGGAAGGCAAATTTTTACCAGCTAATGAATGAACTGGATAGCATAAAATGGGACAAAATGCTCAAAAAATAAAAGTACACATTTTTAAAAGCATACTCAATAAATATGATGAAAAATATACACCTTATGGGAATAAATGCCAGATACACAGGAGAAAACAGATGTGGATAGCTACAACTGTGAGTAGTAAGTAGTAAGAAGGAGCCTCATGCATGAAAATTGTCTAGGTCTAAGACTTTCTTTGTTGCAAATAGCAACCAATCAGAGCTCGCCTTTCATTTCATATAGTGCTCTGGAAAAATGAAAAGGGAGTTCTGATTGGTTGCTATGGGCAACAAAGGAAGTCTTAGAGCTACACAGTTTTCATAAATGAGACCCAAAGGGCCACATGTATGAAAACTGTCTAGGTCTAAAACTCACTTTGTTGCCCACAGTAACCAATCAGAGCGACCCTTTCATTTTTCCAGGGCACTATGGCCCAAAGTGTTTAAAGTACTGATGCAAGAAGGAAGTGAAGCGGCAGTAAAAATGTACAAAGAGAAAAATAAATTGTGTAAAAGACAAATAAAGATTGCAAAGACTGCATTGAACTTGGAAAAGGATGTGGATATTGTGGATATCTGGACTTGTCAAAGGCATTTGATAATGTGCTACATAAAAGATTGGTGCAAAAATTGAGAAGGATGGGACTTGGGTAAAATATATGTAAATGGGCTCACAATTTGCTTTGTGATAGGAGAGAGATGGTGAACATACTATGATTGGTTCCATTTGCTAGTGGAATACCCAAAAGTCTTTTTTGGGGTTTGTCTTTTAATGATCTTAGAAGCTACAGGCAAAATGCAATAAATGTGATGATCGAGCTCTGTAAGATAATCAACACATGTTAATATAATATTACCTAGTGACTTAGGAAAGCTGGAGGCTTATGTGAAGACATGGTAAATAAAGTTTAACGTGGATAAATTGTGGAAAAAAAAGTTTCAATTATGTAATATATAGCATGTCACAGGATAAAAATACGTCTGAAAAAGACTTGGGGGTATTGTTAGACAGTAGTCTTAAATTTAGCAACCAATCTCTGGGATTGGGATTGGTCACTTGTGCCATGGATTTTATGTTGGCTTTTTTTGGATTGGAATTATTTTTTCTCCTTGAGAACAATTGGCAAATAAAATCATGGGGGTTTTTTGCCTTTCTCTTGGTCAACTCTGTAGATTTATAGTTTGGACTCAATGGACTTGTGTCTTTTTCCAACATTATCTTCAATTTTACCATAACTGACATGTAGAATTTAACCCCAATTGAAAAAGGATGCGGGGGTAACGTTTCAAATCTTTTTCCATTAACGCTTTCTAAACTGTTCACACTATCTTTTCCTTCCCCCCCCTTTTCTCTATCCCTTTTTTCTTGCAAACAAACTGCCTATCCCCAAAACCCCCCTGGCCAAGGCCTTTTCATCTCCCCCTGCATTTACCCTCTAACTGTCTGTTTGCCCCAAACCCCTCCCCCCCCTGTTAATCCCTCCCCCCCAAAAAAACCCTCCCCAAATACTGTCTTTCCTTTTATCCCACCTGTTTTCACCCTCTTTTTTCTGCTCCTGGCTCTGGGGACTTTTATCCCAAACCCCCGGGGCCCCCCCCCCCAGCAATTCCCCCATTGTCTCTCCCTTTTTAAAGAAAAAACCCCTACTAATCCCTTTAAACCCCCCTTCAACCTGATGCAACCCCCTTGACCCCTTCCCCTATTTTCCCCTTGGGAAAAATTCTGGAATGCCAACCCTGTATTAATAAACTTCCACATTAATGACTTTTTCATCTAAAGAAATTTACTTTCCTTGGTTGACTGAAACGGCTGCCCCCTTCTGACACACACCCCCTGGCTCCTCCTCTGGCGGCCCCCCAACTTACCCATCCCCCCAAAACCCTGGTAACAGGCATGGCGGAGGTGTTGGCCTCCTCCTGTTGAACTTGTTCTTTTGCCCCCTCTTCACCTCTGCCTCCCTCACACTCTCCTCCTTTGAGGTGCATCGTCCCGCATTAGCCCCCCCAACCTCCAAAGTGGCTGTTGTCCCCGACCATTGGGGCTTCACTGTTCCTTGACCCTTTGCCCCCTGGTTTGTCCTTTTTTCTTTCCATTGACACCCCTACTTTACATGGGAGACTTCAATACCCCAATGGGACCCCCCCACTCTGTTTCCCAACAAACTCCTTTCACTCTGTTTTTCCCTTTTTGACCTCCCCCAGGGGCTCGGGAAACCCAAATTAAAAAGATGGACACCACTGGAAACCTCTCTTCACCCGCCTGCCCCCTATCTGACTTTTATAACCCCTCCCCCCCCATATCTGCCAAAATTGCTTACCTTCTAAAATCTCCACCCCCCCGGCCCTCCTTCCCCATCATGCACCCCCCCAAAAATTACAAAACCTAAAACCCTGCACTCCTCTGTTTCTCTTACACCTTTTTCTACCTATCCTCATTTAATGACCCAGACGACCCACCACTTTCTCAACACACAATCACCCCCCCACCCTTTGACCTTTCTCCCCCTCACACAAACAGAACCCGCAAAAATAACAGAAAACCCGGGCACACATCCACTAAACGTGGGGGACTTCCAAAATTTGGCAGAACAACGCTGGAAGAAAACCCGCTTCACCCCCCAAAAAAAAATCACTACAACATTTAAATTCCATCCCCTAGCCAACGGATTAAATTACCAAACCAAATTTCCCCTTTTGTCTCACAACCCCCCGAAAAATATTCAACACCTTTAACTTCTCCTCCCCCACCGCACCTCCCCCCACCCTCTTCCTTCGCCCGAACTTTCATTATTCCCCATTAAAATCAAACCTTTCAGAGAAGCTTCAGCCCCCAGTCCCGCCCCTCCTTATATCTGCACCAAAGCTCTTCCCCTTTAATTGTTTTCCCACTTTAACATGATAACCCTTTTTCTCTACGTAAATCCAAACCCACCCCCTGTATTTTACCACTTCATCACACCTTACCCCGCCCCGTGCTGCTTTCATTCCCGCCCCCACCCATCTTTTTTAACTTATCCTAACCTCGGGCACTTCCCTTTCCCCCTTTAAAAGCTGCTGCACTCCCTCCTTAAAAAACATCCCCTTTACCCTCCTCTCTTCAAAATATCGCCCCCTCTCACGCTCCTTTTTTCCCCCAAAAACCTAGACAACCTTCCCTTTTTCAACTGTCCTCCCCCCTCTCCTCCAACTCTCTTCTTTAACCCCCACAATTGGTTTCACCCCACCACTTACCCAAAAGCCCAAACCCAAGGTCACCATGGGCCAGAACTGCCAAAGCCTCACACCATTCTCTGTCCTTTCCTTTAACTTGTCCCTGCCTTTACCGGGCCATTCCCCCCCCTACAAAACCTCTCCTCCCTGGGATCACAGACTTGGCTCTTTCCCGGTTTTTCCCCCGTACCCTCTCGGGTCGGGGCATTAGTGTCTCCATTCTCGCCCCCCCTCCCCCCGGCCACTCTGTTGGGTCCCCCAGGGGTCGTTGGGTCCTTTACTCTTTCTATTTACACTCTTGGTTGGTCAATATGCTTCACATGGCTTTCTTACCCCCGTATGTGGACACCCCAAACCCAATCTCTGGCCCCGATGTCACCCCTCTTCCTCCCCACCCAGACTGTTACTCCTTTCCTCTTTTTCCCTCCCCCTTTCCTAAAACTAAAGTGGAAAAACAGAATCTCTCTTTCCACCCTCCCCCTCCATCCCCCACCTAACCCTCTATCAAGTAAGGGGTGTACACCTCACCTGTTCCGAAATCCCCCTGCCGCTTTCCCCCTAAAAAAAACTCTCCTCCGTTCTTCCCCCAACTTTGCACCACAAAAAATGCTTCCACGCCCTTGTCATCTCCCGCCTTACACGCAAAATCCTCTCTTTGGGCCCTCCCATTTAGCACTCTTGCCCCCCTTCAAAAAAAAATTTTAACTCTGCTGCCCGTCTTTATCCCCCTTCTCCCGCTACTCCTTTGCATCTCCCCTCTGCCAACCCTTTCATGGCTACCAATTGCCCAGCGAATTATTTAAGTTGCTAAACCCCCGACCCTACAAGGCTTCCATAACCATTCCCCTCCATAATATCGCCCCTTTTCTCCAAATATCTCCCCCCCACGCAACCCCGCTCCTCACAGGACCCTTTTCTTTTCTTCTAATCCCCTACATAACCGTTCCAGACTTCTCTCGTGCTTCCCCCACTTGGGAAAGCACTGCCCCCAAAATACAACTCTTCCATCCCCCAGCTTTAAAAGCAACCTAAAAAACCCAAATTTTTTTTCCCGGATTGCCTTTCCTATAACCACAAAAACCCTGCTGCCCCCTGTACTAACCCCCCAAACATGTCTTTCCCCTCCCCTCATTCCTTCCCCCCTGTAGATTGTAAGCCTCGCGGGCGGGTTTTTCCCCTCCTCTGAAAAGTTGTAAGTCATTTTGTTATTTTGTACTCATTTGCAAAATAGTATGTGACCCCCCCCGAATGTACAGGCCCTGGAATCAAAGGCGCTTTAAAATTAAAAGTTAATTAAAAATAAATTTTTTTTAATCTAAAGGGGGGATAAGCTAAACTTTCCCCATTGCGAAATGAAAACCTTTTTAAAAGGCTGTATTACTTAAATGACATTTGTCCTGATGCTCATTTATATTTTGTCCGGAAACCGTGCCAATGTGGGAGGGTGGGTTTTTGGAACAAAAAAATTTTGTAGGGTAGTGATTTATCCATTAGTGTGATAAGGGATAGATCTGAAAGCAGGTCCTACTTAGGCCTATTGGTATCAGTAGAATAAGGTTGTTTACTGGGCAATACTTTGGCAGAAAAAGAGGTCAGAATTCTTAAAATCAAGGTCTAGTAGAGAGTTAAGATGCCAGATAGTCAGAGAAATCTAAGCTGCGGTCCTGTGTGAAGCAGGGGCGTTGCTAGGGTCTTAAAACATCCGGGGCCCCGCGTTGCTCGCGTTGCTCAGTAGGGTTGGGTTCACACAGCATTTTTCATGCCACATTCTGAACTGCAGCATGTATTTTTACAGAGGAAAAATCTTATGTTCCTGTCACTAATTTTACACGTATTTCACATGAATCCTTTCCATCCCCTCAGCAGTCACTGTACAATGAAAATCAACGCTGACAAATTTGCTTTTTCAAAAGCACTCACCTATGTATGACAGTGTAATACCTTATAAATATATAAATCAATGGAATATGCCATCAAGATTTTATAATAGGTGTGTGTCCCAGAGGTGGCACCACATCTGTTCTCAAGAATAGGTCAGGAAACCTTTTCGTTTTGTATGCAGAGGTGGTCAGAATGCTCCCATTGAAATTAATGGGAGAGTTCCAACCATCTCTTTTTGAACACTATGTTCAATGTAAGTGTGATCTAGTGAGAATGTAACTGTCAAGCTCTTGTGCCTTAATTGATATTTGCAACCACCAATATTTTGGTAACAAAAGAGAGTTATGAGGTCAGGCTTGTAATTTGCATCCCAATTCACCCCAAAAGTGCTTATTTGGTTTAAGAACAGGGCTTTGTGCAGGCTACTTGAGTTACTTCACACAAAATTCCTCAAATATATTAGTGGACCTTGATTTGTTCACATGGGTTTAGCCATGCTTAAATAGGAAAGGGAGTCTTAGCCAAACTGTTACAACAAGTTTGGAAATATACAATTATTTAACTTCTTAGGATGCAGTATTTTTTTATATTTTTCATAATCACATTCCAATCATATTTATTTTTCCTTTGAAAAAATCCTAGGACTTTTTTTAAGGGATGGGTTGTATTTTCCATTGTCATAATTTTGGAGCTTATTTAATTTTTATATTTTTTCACTGATGGGGTGTTATGGAAATAATTTTTTCTTGAATTCTATAGTTCCATAAGGGTGAGTTAAAGTTTGCAGTTTTTTTAATGACCAGTACTTTTCCATGAAGTTGTAACTAACCTTATCTATTCCTCTGTGCCCTTACATTGTTATTGTAGAAGCCCAGCTTCTCTTAGAATTTGGTTCCTCATAAGTATAAACATTATTGCACGTTATTAGCTTCCGAAGGACATACCGTATATACTCGAGTATAAGCCGAGGCACCTACTTTTGCCACAAAAAGCGGGAAAACTTATTGACTCGAGTATAAGCCTAGGGTGGAAAACGCAGCGGCTGCTGGTGAATTTTAGAAATAAAAACAGATACCAATAAAATTACATAGGCAGTTTAATGTCCCCCATAGGCAGATATAGGCAGTTTAATGTCCGTCATAGGCTGGTATAGGCAGTTTAATGTCCCCCATAGGCAGATATAGGCTGGTATAGGCAGTTTAATGTCCCCCATAGGCAGGTTATAGGCATGTATAGGTAGTTTAATGTCCCCCATAGGCTGGTATAGGCAGCTATATGTCCCCCTAGGCAGGATATAGACAGGTAATTGCCCCCATAGGCAGGTTATAGGCAGGTATAGGTCCTCAAAGGCAGGGTATAGGCAGGTATAGGTCCCCCTAGGCAGGCTATAGGCAAGTATAGGTCCCCCTAGCAGGTATAGGTAGGGTATAGGCCCCCCTAGCAGGTATAGGCAAGGTAGAGACAGGTATACGTCCTCCTAGGCAGGGTATAGGCAGGTATAGGTCCACCTAGCAGGTATAGGCAGGCTTTAGGCAGGTATGGGCAGGCTATAGGCAGGTATGGGCAGGTATAGGCAGGCTATAGGTCCCCCTAGCAGGTATAGGAAGGCTATCGGCAGGTATGGGCAGGCTATAGGCAGGTATGGGCAGGTATAGGCAGGCTATAGGTCCCCCTAGCAGGTATAGGAAGGTTATAGGCAGGAATAGGTATGGTTTTAAAACAAAATAAACACTTACCTCGATCCCCGCTGCTCCGTCTCCCTCGTTGCTCCGCCTCCTCGCTGTCCGGCCTCCCGTGCACTCTCTTGCATCTTCTCGGCACAGGCGGGTGATGTCATCAGGCCGCGCACGCAGCGTGATGACACACGCTGCCTGTGCTGGAAACTCCTGACGGCCGCATGTCTGCGGCCGCCCTGAATCCATTGTGGAGCAGGGAGCGCTCGCTCTCTGCACCGCAGTGGTATCTCTTCGCCTCTGTGCTCTCCGGAGTAGTTGCATGCAGGGGAAGAGATCGCTGACAGCGTCTGGGCCACCGCAGTGCCCGGACGCTGTCAGCTACTCGGTAATCAGTTATATGCGCTCCCTGAGGAGCCGCATATAACTGACGCGTCCCTGTCGGCCCTCGGGCCATCGCAGCGCCCGAGTGCCGACAGTGACTCGAGTATAAGCCGAGGGGGGATTTTTCAGCATATTTTTTGTGCTGAAAAACTCGGCTTATACTCGAGTATATACGGTATATGTTATGTATTTAGAAACAGAAGGTTAGAGATAAAAAACGCAAGCTGTGCTATTCTTTCATGCGCAGTAGAACCATTGACCTTTTAGATATCTCAAAATGATTATGTCATGCATACTAACCAGGGTTTAAGAATAATTAGAGGCATGTTTTTATTACTAAAGAGCTGATCAATAAAAAAAAATTAATAATGATTATTAATGAGGCGAATGTTATAATAAATGAATAATAATGAAAAGGTGTTGCTTAGATGATGATTATATTGTATTGTCCAATAAAGATATACTATCTGTTTTGCATAACGGTACTCCTACCACTGAAAGCTTATAAAAACTCTTGCCAAACTTTTAATAAAGGAGAAAGGCTATGCTGACATTTTGGAAATGTCTCTTGTTATTTTGACGATGTATGTGCACATAAACTCTTGAGTTAATTTATCATTTTAACATCGCACAAACAAAGCTGGGAGATATTTTAGTCTCCGTATCAGGGACATTATTAGAGATGGGGAACATCTACTTACCTACCTGGAGCCTTGTCTATTTACCTTCCCGTGGCCTTCCTACCTACCTACCTACCTGGGGCCTTGCCTGTCTACAGTCCCAGATTACCTATCTAGGGCCTTGTCTACCTACTTACTTACATGAAGCCTTGCCAGACCATCTACTTACCTGGGTCCTTACCTGCCTAACTACCTGGGAATTTACCTGCTTACCTACCTACCTCAAGCATTGCCTTCCTATCTACCTACTGACCTGAAGCTATACCTGCCTACCTACCTACTTGGAGCCTTACCTGCCTAACTACCTGGGACTTTGCCTGCTGACCTACCTACCTGGGGCTTAGCCTTCCAATTTACCTGGGTCCTTGCCTACCTACCTATCTACCTAGGGCCTTACCTTCCTATCTACCTACTGACCTGAAGCCTTAATTGCTTACCTGCTTTGCCTGCCTACATACCTACCTGAGGCCTTGTCTGCCCAACTTCCTAGGTGCTTGCTTATCTAGCTGAGATCATACTTGCCTATCTACCTACTGATCTGGGCCCTTGCCTGTCCACCTACCTTGGGATTTGCAAACATACCTACCTAACTGGGACTTTGCCTATATCCCTACCTGGGGCTTTGCTTTTCTGTAGAGCTGGGGACTTACCTACTGGTGGAAGAGCATTTGCTTAATTCGGGCCCACCTATCTGGTGGTGGGCTCTCCTATTTCACATTTCAATCTGGGCGCTGTTATGGCAGTATAACAAGTACTGCCATAACAGCAAGCCTCTCTGTAAGTTTGCACTGTGTACCAAATAAAATTGCACATTGTGTATGATAATTTTGTGGCGAGTATGTAAACAAATCCAACAACAATCGAGTAGGCAATGCCTATGGGTTTCAAAATTATCACAAATGCATATGATTGTCAGGTGACGGCTGGCATGCAAGCGTGGTACAGAATAGTTAAACAGACGTGTAGTCAGGAAACTAGTGAAAAGGTCAGGGCAGGCAGCGTACAATCGTAGTCGAGGTCACAGGCACAAAGTCAGGGCAGGCAGAGTTTAGGCATAAACAGATCAGGAAAGACAAGTTCAATGCCAGAAATCACTAGCAGGGACAGTAGCCAAATGCAGATAGACACACAAAGTTGCTGAGGAGTGGGGGAGGAAAACTTAAAGAGAACCCGTCACATAGTTTCTGCCCCCCTTGCTGATGACAGAACAAATTAGTGTTAGACCTGCTGTTTCCAGTGCTGTGTCCCTTATTCTGTAAGATGCTGTAGTTTACGTGTATTTAATGCTCAAATCTGCAGTTTTCAGCCAGAAGAGTCATTCAAAGAGTCATTGAAAGAGTCAGTTTTTTTCAAACCCCGCCCATCTGAGGCTAGCCACGCCCATTTCAACTGATAAAGCTATTACTTTGAATAGGTAGAAACATTTGAATAACTGTCAGTGGGCGGGGTTAGCCTTTCGTGGGCGGGGCTAACACCTACTCATGAATAAGATTTGAGGGGCAAATGCTCTAAAACTACAGCATCTTACAGAATAAGGGACACAACGCTGGAAACAGCAAGTCTGTCAGTAGCTTGTGCTGCCCTCAGCAAACAGGGCTTAACCTATGTGACAGGGTCCCTTTAAATATACTAAGGTCTCAGAGGGGTGCACACTGGCCCTTTAAATCAGAATGGGTGCTCTGAAGAGCAGTCAGAGGCTGGAAGCCAGCAGGAGGAATGGACATGGACCTGCGCACATTAGCCAGGACAAGGTTGCCAGGCACGGTATGGAAGTACACGGATGTGCCTGCGTCTGTAAGCACTGGCCAGATTGCAGGTCATGACAGCCACAATGGGATAATTGAGTCATTTTCTACTGTGGCACAAAAAAACACAAAAATTATGTAGGACACTTGCTTTGTCTATAGTAAAAACATCACAAATACCACTCTGTGATAGGCAGACTAGTGGGAGAGAGAATGACTGCAGGATCGAACAGCACACTGGCATGGCAGATCTCTTGCCTAGCTGTATATATGTTCTGTAACAACCAGGAAATAGAGGTTAAGAAGCCCGAGTCATGACCATAATAAAAAGATGATCTTGACCAAATCAAATTAATGCAAGTATCTCTACAGCATAAGGCAGGCATCCAGTATTAATAAATTAGACCCTCAGTATTTTAGACTTGAATCTCTAGCTTACTAGCACCATAACTGTATTTTTCAAAGTTGACTAGTATAATTTTAAAATGATCCAAAAATGTTCCTAGGATAGAGTAATAGGAATGTTGCAAAACCAAATAATATAAAATTTCCTTTTTACATAGGACATAAAATCTTTCCAGTTTGCTTCTCATCATATATTTTCCATTTCTATGAAATCTTCAAGTGTTTCCACTAAGCAGAAAAACAGTAAATTATATGTCTGCTGACCACAGTGATGGGAATAATACAGTTAAAGCTATGTTAGTGAAGAGGGTGATAACATCAGGAAGACTGCAGAAAATTATTTCAAGCATAATATTTCTGCAGATTTCAAATTTCACACCTATGCAATTTTTTTCAATAAGCATGAATCTAGCTCTATTATTTATTTATACTTGTATGTTTAAATAACATAGAGTAAAATATGTAGAAACAAGTAAATTGATGCAAAACTTCGTCATGCCCTGGTTTGTAAATTATAAATTACGAATAAAGAAGTTTACT
>JAODAL010040002.1:0-37400 GCA_025379985.1 Phyllomedusa bahiana
GATAAGAAAAAAAAATACAACCCCCTAAACTAATTTTCACTCCAATGATGCACCCCACCCCCCTTTACCCCCAAAAAACCCTTCTGTTACCCTTTTCCGGGCCCCAAATGAAAATAATGCACTAGGTGCACCCTTTTACTCCCCGAAGCCCCTTATTTTACTGTTGGGGGCCGTGTTCAAATGGCTTTTTCCCCCGACGGATTTTGCCCCTTTTTGGGAGCGCACAAATCCGCCGTGAAAAAGGGGGGGGGAGGGGGGCGGGGGGGGAGGGGCCCCGGGGGGCCCCCGCTCCCGTCCCCATAGACAATGCATTTTTTTACGGGGGCGAAACGCCCCCGAAAATTTAATTGGTCATTTCCCCCCTTTCCCCCCGGGGGCGGATTTCCCGGCCAAGGGGGGAAAGGGCGCCGGATTCCATTTTTTCTAAATGGAGCAGTGGTTTAAACCGAAATTTGTTTGGGCCCCCGGGGGTTGGGAAGCCGAACTAAAGCAAAAAACCCGGGGCGGGGCAGTAGGGGCCGCCAATCCCGGGGCCAAAATAACCCGTGTAAAACGGGGGCCTTAAATTTGGATGCCCCCTTTTACTAAAGGGACAAAAAAACAAGGATCGGCAAACCCATTGGGGTGTAAAAAAGATGGGGGTTTCCCCATTTCCCTTTCTAGGGGCCGGAAGTGGAGTAAAGGGAAAAATTTTAAGTGATGGACCCTTCACGGGCTCCCCACCACAGTTCCGGACGTGCAAATTCAGCTGCGTGATGCTGAGGGACCGAAATTTGATGGGTGCGCAGCACCAATCGCCTTTCCCAATTCCCGACGCCCGGCAGCCTTTCCTTTGCCACGGTTTTATGATGGGTTAAACGAGCGGAGGGGCGGACCCCCTCCCGGGGCGCTGTTTCTGCGGGGTTTTTGGCGGCGATTGCCCAAACATCTCCGGTGGGGGGGCTTTGGGGCCCCTCCCGGGAAAGGGGGGGGGGAGCGATCCCCCTGCAAAGCCCCTTTTAGCGGCCTGGGACGTACTATACGCCCGGGTCAGTTAAGGGGTTTAAAAAAACTAAAAAGCGCCGAAAAAAACGATCGTTTTCCTGTGCATTGGGGGGACCCCGCCTTACTCTAAAACCCACTTTTAAAATTCTTATTCAAACTAATCAAGTTAATGTGTGAACGTGTCGGCGGCTTTCATTGAGGGAAATGGGATTTTCCTCCGAATGCCTCCTATGGGCCTTGGGGAGTATGTGGGGGAAAAATGCGTGCCACCGAGAAGCCTGGTCTCGGTAAAGGGGAGGGCCGACAGTTTTGTGTGCCCCTAACGATATTTTTAAATTAAACCAAGGGTTTTGGTATAAGGGGTTTTCCCAATCCGCTTTTGTTTGGGGTCACCCTTCTCTGGAGGGGCAAAGAGAAGGGGGGGTTTGGGCCAAACCCCCACGCACCAGGGAAGCGGGGTTGTCCACCCTCTAAACCCCTGGGTCTGCAGGCCTGTCATGGCTGCTGTATAAAAACCCGTGTCTCAGGGGGAAAGGGCCCCGTGCAAAGAAAAACCCTTTCTGTTTAGTTTTGAGGGTTTATTAAGGACTTTGTTCCCGGGGAAAACTGTGTCAAATAAATGCTCAGGCCCCCAAAAGGTATTTAATTTTTTGTTAGCTTGAATTAAAAGGGTTGTTTTGTTTTTTAAAAGTTTTTGCAAATTGCTAAAAATAAACCCCGGGAAAACCTGGACTTGAACTTGAAGTTTTGTCACTTCTCTGTCCCCCTGAAGCTAACCCCTGCCCCCCTGTTTGCTGGTCAAACCCCAAACATGCCCACCCAGAATTTAGCAGATGGGAGGGGGGAAAAAGGAAAGGAGAGGGAGAAGCAGAGAGAGAGAAAAGACAAAAGCCCAAAAACCCCCAGGGAACTTGGGTACATCTCACCTCAGTGCTTGTTCCACCCGCATTTCACCGCTGTACTGCTGTATAATGTCCTCCATGCTGCTGCTTCCTCTCAGGGGGTTTGAAAAAGGCAGAAGGATCTCCTCTTTTGTGTGTGTGCAGTAATTCACATGTTGTATAGTGGTGCGTACTTTTGCGTGCTGCTATACGCCTGCTGTTGAAAGTATGCGCTGGCCAGCTCGTACTTTCAACGGCGCTATGACTCTGCCTCCTATACTATCCCTTTCCCCATCACTTTATGTCACTTCTTTTGGGCAGTTTCTTTTGTTTCCAAAGGGGAAAATTTCAAGGGAATCATAACCCCCAAAAAATTTCCAATGTTTTTTACTGTTTTTTGTGGGGGGATCATTGGGCGCAATTGGGGCAACGCAAAATTTCGCACCAAAAAACGCCCCTCCCAAAAAACAGCAAACAAAACTTAGAGGAGAAAATCACAGTAGCAAAATCTCCACCCCCCCAAATTCTGGGACAAAAAAAAATAAATATTTAAATTTTTATTTTTTAAATTTCAGAATTTTACAGTTAAGGGGCACCCTAGCAAGCAGTGAATAATTGTATTTTGTTCCTTGTATCGATGCTCCACTTTCTTATTTCCCCAAAATTAACAAGTTGCATTTTTTAAATCTTTTATATAGCAAGTTTTTAAATGGGCTGGTAAAAATCATCATACGATTATAACACTTTATACCGTACATTGGGAGATATAAAAGGGTTTTTTTGTCAAAAATTTTGTTTGCTTCCCTTTTTTATCAACTTTGTGATGCATTGAGGTAAGGAGCTGGTTGGAGGTAATCTAATGTCCCAATGCACCTAATAAATTTTTGAAGTGGAAAGTACAGTAAAGTTTTCCCAAAACTTTATGTAACTATTATTTTTGGAAAATGTTTTGGTTTAAAAGAAAAAGGGCAGGCTCAGAAAAGAAAACATTTCTCTATTCCCGTTGCTGGAATTAAAAAAGAATTAAAAAGAATAAAATGGGTAAAAGCAGTCCCATAATCAACAGAGCTAATGGGGGTGATATAACTAATAAAATGGCATTGCTAGTACTGTTCCCAATTCTGAGAGGATCACTTTTCACCTGACTTTTGCAGACAAATACTTTTATTTAGGGAAATCACATACCTGCCATATTTCTTTGGAGCCACTATTTCACCCTTCCGTGGTTTTTTCTATTTCTTTAAATTTTCAAGGGATAGTGGTTTTTTTTAAAAAGGAAGGGGCCCTTTAAAAGGCCAGGACCCCCACCACTAAAAAATCTTGGGCTTTAAAACTTTCATACTAAATTGTTAAAAAAAATTGCCAAAAACTACAGAAAATTGTTGAGCTGAACAGTTTTACTGGAATTTGCTGGTTACAGATTTACAACAAATCAACCAGTCTAAGCCAAAATAGCTGACGAGTTTCTATTCTTATACTCCCCTCTCTGAGGATTTCCAGCTTGGGATATACATAAACACGGTTACATAGTACAGTTAAAAAAAGACACATGTCCATTCAAGTTTAACCAAGGGTGTGGAAATATGTGAATGAAAGGAGAGGTAGAGGAAATTTATAAACTTTAGAACTCATAAGGCATGAACCAATCTGCCCTAAAGAAATATTTAATTCCTGATCCCAAAATTGTCTTTCATGGTACACCTGTGAGACAGTAGTCTTCATCTTCATCCATCCAAAGTCTTTACGTGCTTTCCCATTACCATACTATCTCCAACTCTTGTGTCCCTGATTCTCTTGCAGTGCAATCTGCTAGGTCTTTCCACCTTAGGCTCTCTTTCTTAGGTCACATAAACCAATGCTCTTATCTCGGACTTTTCTCTGTCAAATCCAACTTCAAGATTTTTTTGCTCTTCCCAGATTTTGACTTTTTTTCCTACTTTCTTCCTGGACTCTAGCACCTCTTCCTAGAGGATGAAGTGCGGCTTCTATTCCCACACGGTCATGGGTGTTGCAGCTAATACATGTTACTGGTGTCACTTAGCTTATGCAGACAAATGCAGTATATATGCCTGCTGAGGATAATTAAAGATGACATAAAGCTAACCTCCACCAAGGCTAGGATATCTGAAAATGAGCATCGAAAACCCCTGGTCATGTTAGGCCTGGGGCTGATTTTCAAGAAGTAAGGTAGAGAAAGAGAGGCAAAAAAGCAAGGGGCAGAAAGAGAGAGTCACGTGTAGTATGTGCAGTCATGTACAGTAGCTGTAGGGTGGGTCCAAAGAAGCAATTCCACTTATGGGCCATTGGAATGATCTCCACTGGGGGGCCCTGGTTACTCCAGTCTGACACTGGACTTCTAAGCAATACCCGATGGAAGTAGGTTGTAAGGCTGCTATCAGTCAATGGACATTCCAATGAACTTTTTTTTCCCACTGTAGATGTTAACAAAAAGTAACATATCAATGGTAATGCTCATTGATATCTATGCCATGGGAAGCATTAGTCCGCAATGTACAGCTATAGATCTACTAAAACTGGGGGTTGTTATAAGCCAGGCTTAAGTGTAGTCTTAGGGGGACATATCTGAAAACTGTATTGGTCTGACTTTTCTTGTTACCCATAGAAACCAACCAGTGTTCCCCTTTCAAAACAAAAGCTTAGTTACTTGGTCAGCTCACCTGGTCTTTAAGTAAGAGCAGTTGACGCCCTGACTGACTGAAAGCACCTCATCAGAGTAAATCCAAGGAAAATGAAGGAAGGTCCAGCATCACACCACTCGTAGGTTTAGTAGAAAAAAGGTTTCAAAGTTTATTAAAAACATTTAAAAGAGTAGCATAATAGTATCAAATAGATCGCATCTAGCCGACGCGTTTCAGAGCCGAAGCTCCTTAATCACAGACAGGGAAATCTGCTACAAAGACCAGGATCGTCGAACAGTGTATTGTTTACCTGGGGCCCGGGTTCAACATATCGCGGATTGGGCTGACAGATTGCGGGGTGGGGCTGGTGAGAATCCAGCTGTTATGGTCCACATTGGCACCAATGACAACGATAGAGGTATGTGGAGTGTCCTTAAAAATTATTTCAGGGACTTAGGTCAAAAGCTCAAGGCAAGGACCTCCAAGGTAATATTTTCATAAATATTACCTTTTCCACGGGCCACACCTGAGAGGCAGCGGGAGATTAGAGAGGTAAATAAGTGGCTCAAAAATTGGTGTAGGAAAGAGGGATTTGGGTTTTTGGAGAACTGGGCTTACTTCTGTCTTGGCTACAGTCTCTATTCTAGGGTCGGCTGCACCTAAAGGGGAAAGGTGCAGCTGTATTGGGGGACAAAAAGGCTCGGAAGCGGGAGGAATATTTAAACAAGGGACTGGGGGAGGGACACTATACAGATAGCGTGCACGATAGTGAAGATAGAGAACGGGGAATTAGTAATAAATCAGGGGGTAGAGTGGAGGGAGGGGGTTTAGAAATAGTTAAAAAGAATAGGGAGAAAGGAATAAAAACTGGAAAATCTCTAAATTGCATGCTGACCAATGCCAGGAATCTCACTAACAAAATAAATGAACTAGAATTATTAATTGCAGAAGAAAAATATGACATAGTGGGGATAACTGAGACATGGCTGGACGAGAGCTACGACTGGGCGGTTAACTTGCAGGGTTACAGTCTTTTTAGAAGTGACCGTAAACACCGGAAGGGGGGAGATGTCTGTCTCTATGTAAAATCCTGTCTGAAGCCAACACTGCGGGAAGATATAGGTACAGGTAATGAACATGTAGAATCATTATGGGTAAATATACATGGGGGTTATAACAGTAATATAATTCTAATAGGAGTCTGCTATAGGTCCCCAAATACAACAAAACCCATAGAAGATATGCTTCTCAGGCAAATAGATGAAGCATCTAATCAGAATGAGGTTGTTATTATGGGCGACTTTAACTACCCAGACATAAATTGGGAATCTGAAACCTGTAGCTCTCACAAATGAAACATATTTTTGTCTATAACTAAAGATAATTACCTTTCCCAAACGGTGCAGGAACCGACTAGAGGAAAGGCCCTTCGAAACTTAATTTTGACTCATAGAACTGACAGAGTAACACCGGTTCAGGTTGAGGAGCACCTAGGGAATAGTGACCATAATATAATAAACTTCCATTTATCCTTCAATAGAGCTTTTTGTCATGGAGCCACAAAAAACACTGAATTTGAGGAAGGCTAATCTTACCCTGCTTAGAGAAGCACTAAACCGTATTGACTGGGACAAGGTGTTTAAAAATAGCAGAACAAAAAAGAAATGAGCTAAGTTTAAAAAGATCTTAGGCGCCCACTGTGCGAGGTACATACCATTTGGTAAAAAAAAATTATTAGAAACAGGAAAAACCCAATGTGGATCAACAGAGATGCAAAGGAGGCAATAAAAAACAAAAAGAAAGCTTTTCAGCTACTAAAACAGGAGGGCAGTGAAGAGGCGCTAAGAAGGCAAAAAATAAAATATGTAAAAAAAATTATTAAGGCAGCAAAGCTGGAGACAGAAAGACGTATTGCCATAGAAAGTGACACTAACCCCAAAATATTTTTTAACTGTATAAATAGTAAAAAGATTAAAAAAGAAAATGTTGGCCCTTTAAAAAGTACTGAGGGAGAGACTATAGAGGGTGATGAGAAAAAAGCAAACCTATTAAACTATTTCTTCTCCACTGTATTTACCGAGGAGGATGAGCTTCCTGTTGATGAGCAAAGGGAGGAGGTAAATTCCAACTTAAATATTTCTTGTCTAACCCAGGAAGAAGTGCAGCTCCGCCTTAGGAAGATTAAAATAGACAAATCTCCAGGCCCTGACGGTATACACCCACGTGTCCTAAGGGAGTTATGTTATGTGATAGATAGGCTCCTATTCTTCATATTTATGTACTGTATAATAATGGGGTATGTCCCAAAGGATTGGCGCATAGCAAATGTGGTGCCAATATTCAAAAAGGGGTCAAAAGTGATCTGGAAACTACAGGCCGGTAAGCTTAACCTCTGATGTAGGTAAAATGTTTGAAGGTTTTCTCAGTGATGCTATCCTGGAGTATCTCACTGAAAATAAATGTATAATGCCGTTCCAGCATGGGTTTATGAAGGATCGGTCCTGTTAGTCTAATCCATTCAGCTTCTATGAGGAAGTTATTCCAGACTGGATCGGGGTGAGCACTGGATTCATATATTTGGAAATTTTCTAAAGCATTTGATACAGTTCCACATAAAAGGTTGATAAATAAAATGAGAATGCTTGTACTGGGGGAAAATGTGTGCAAGTGGGTAAGCAACTGGCTCACTGATAGAAAGCAAAGGGTGGTACTTAACGGTACATACTCAGTCTGGATCCCTGTTACTATTGGGGTACCACAAGGCTCAGTATTGGGCCCTATCCTCTTTAATTTTTTCCCATAAATGATCTTACACATGGATTGCACGTAGAATATCGATCTTTGCAGATGATACTAAGCTCTGTAAAGGAATCCACACAATAGAGGATAATGTGTTATTACAAAGGAATCTGGATAGGTTGGAGGCCTGGGCACAGAAGTGGCAGATGAGGTTTAACACCAGGGCCGGACTGGGAATAAAAATCAGCCCTGGCACTGTCCCCAGCAGCCCACATACAATATCCGCTTAAAAAAATTTCCCTTGTTCTCGCACCTCGCCACTTTCTAAAATAAACTACACAAATAAGCGGCTTTCACACGGAGAAATTTTTGATGCATTTTTTATGTGTTTTTGGTGCGTTTTTGTGCAGAAAGGCAGAGTAGTTAATGCTGAACATTTCTGCACAAAAAAATCCATCAAAAAATGCACCAAAATCGCTCAATGTGAAAGCCCCCTACACACAAGCAAGAAAGAAACAGTGGTGCAGAGAAACCCCTCATCACAGAGTCAGGTATGCACTTGCTTTAACAATCCGGTGACAGGCCCACACTGAACACATGACACCAGCATAACCTACAACCCCACCAATCACATCACCAGTAGTCAGGTCACCATCACATGAATACAGCACTGATTCAACACAGAAGTAAAATGACCCCTGACATCAGGGATTTACAAGAGACGTCATCTCTGATGGGAGTTGTTCTCTTCTCCTGGCCCCAAACCTCAATGATATCTTCCATGATGAGTTGTTCCCTTCCATTTTTTTCTCCGTCCAGTACAGCATGCAATGTCTTCTTCTCCCGGTCACTACTCGCCCCTGTAGAATTTACCACAAATACATCTTAGACTCAGCACTTTCCTATCCATTCCCCAAACAGCGTATGTTAGACCCTAAAAATTTAAATTTAAAAATGTCAGATAAGTTGCATGTAAATAGGTAGACCCCCATTAGGTAGGTAAACAGGCCTTCACTCCATTAATTTGGTAGGTAGACGGGGGCCCCTACCCCGTAACTAGCCGGTAGCTGGGGCTGCCCCAGTAACTAGCCAGGTAGCTGGGGCTGCCCCCCAGTAACTAGCCAGGAAGCTGGGGCTGCCCCCAGTAACTACCAGTAGCTGGGGCGCCCCCAGTAACTAGCCAGGTAGCTGGGGCTCCCCCCAGTAACTACCAGTATCGGGGGCTCCCACAGAAAACTACCCAAAGTAGCTGGGCTGCCCCCAGTAACAAAACCAGGTAGCTGGGGCTCCCCTCGTAAATAAACCAGGTAGCTGGGGCTGCCCCCAGTAACTAGCCAGGTATCTGGGGCTGCCCCCAGCAACTACCAAGTAGCTGGGCTGCCCCAGTAACTAGCCGCAGCTGGGGCTGCCCCAGAAAACTAGCAGGTAATCTGGGGCTGCCCCCAGAACTAGCCAGTAGCTGGGCTGCCCCCAGTAACTAGCCAGGTTAGCTGGGCTGCCCCGGGAACTAGCCAGATGCTGGGGCTGCCCACATAACTAGCCAAGGCTGGGACTGCCCCACAGTAACTAACCAGGTAGCTGGGGCTGCCCACAAGTAACTAGCCGGAAGCTGGGGCTGCCCACAGTAACTAGCCAGGTAGCTGGGGCTGCCCACAGTAACTAGCCAGATAGCTGGGCTGCCAACAGTAACTAGCCAGGTAGCTGGGCTCCCCAAACCAGTAACTACCAGGTAACTTGGGCCTGCCCCCAGTAACTAGCCAGGTAGTTGGGGCTGCCCACAGTAACTTGCCAGGTAGCTGGGCTTCCCACAGTAACTAGCCAGGTAGCTGGGGCTGCCGACAGTAACTAGCCAGGTAGGGCCAGTAATTAGCCAGGTAGGGCCAGTATGTAGGCAGGGCAAGTATGTAGGCAGTCAGGGCCAGTAATTAGCCAGCTAGGGCCAGAATGAAAGGCAGCAGGGCCACTAATAGGCAGGCAAGGGCCAGTATATAGGCAGGCAGGGCCAGTATATAGACAGGGCCACTTATGGGAGACGGGGCATATATAGGAAAGACAGGGGCAGGTATATAGGCAGACAGGGCAGGTATATGGGTAACAAGGCATATATGGGCAGACAAGGCTTTATCTAGGTAGACAGAGCAACATATAGGTAGCCAGGCTGGTATATAGGTAGCCAGAGCAGCATATAGGTAGACAGGGCAGTATATGGGCAGACAGGACTGGTATATAGGTAGCCAGGGCTGGTATATAGGTAGCAAGGGCAGCATATGGGAAGACAGGGCTGGTATATAGGTAGCCAGGGCTGGAAATATAGGTACCAGGTAGCATAGGGGCAGACAGGGCTGGTATATGGGTAGCCAGGGAGCATATGGGCAGACAGGCTGTATATATAGCCAGGGCTGGTATATAGGTAGCCAGGGCAGCATATGGGCAACAGGGCTGTATATAGGTAGCCAGGGCTGGTATATAGGTACAAGGGCACATATGGGCAGACAGGTCTGGTATAATAGTTACCAGGGCTGTAAATAGGTACCCAGGGCAGCATATGGGCAGACAGGGGTGGTATATAGGTAGACATGGCAGGATATGGGCAGACATGGATGGTATATTGGTAGCCAGGGCTGGTATATAGGTAGACAGAGCAGCATATAGGTAGACAGGGCAGTATATGGGCAAACAGGAGTGGTATATAGGTAGCCGGGGTTGGTATAAAGGTAGCAAGCAGCATATGGGCAGACAGGCTGGTATATAGGTAGCCAGGCTGGTATATAGGTAGCCAGGGCAGCATATTGGCAGACAGGCTGGTATATAGGTAGCCAGGGCTGGAAATATAGGTAGCCAGGGTAGCATATGGGCAGACATGGCTGGTATATAGGTATCCAGGGCACATAGGGGCAGACAGGGCTGGTATATAGGTAGCCAGGCTGGTATATAGGTAGCAAGGCAGCAAAATTGGGCAGACAGGCTGGTATATAGGTAGCCATGGCCACAAGGGGCAGACAGGGCTGGAAATATAGGTAGCCAGGGCTGGTATATAGGTACCAGGGTAGAATATGGGCAGACAGGGCTGGTATATAGGTAGCCAGGGCAGCATATGGGCAACAGGGCTGGTATATAGGAAGCCAGGGCTGGTAATAGGTAGCAAGGGCAGCAAAATGGGGCAGACAGGGATGGTATATAGGTAGCCATGCAGCATATGGGCAGACAGGGATGGTATATAGGTAGCCAGGGCTGGTATTTTGGGTAGCAGAGCAGAAATATGAGCAGACAGGGCTGGTATATATGGGACCAGGGCTGGTATATGGGTAGCCAGGGCAGCATATGGGCAGACAGGGCTGGTATAAAAGGTAAGCCAGGGCTGGTATATAGGTAGCCGGGGCAGCATATGGGCAGACAGGGCTGGTATATAGGTAGCCGGGCGCCATATGGGCGACAGGCTGGTATATAGGTAGCCGGGGCAGCATTGGGCAGACAGGGCTGAATATAGGTAGCCAGGGCTGGTATACTAGGTAGCAAGGGCAGCATATGGGCAGACAGGGCTGGAAATATAGTAGCCAGGGCTGGGTATATAGGTAGCCAGGTAGCATATGGGCAACAGGCTGGTATAAGGTAGCCAGGCGCATATGGGCAGACAGGGCTGTATATAGGTAGCCAGGGCTGGTATATAGGTAGCAAGGGCACATAGGGGCAGACAGGGCTGGTATATAGGTAGCCATGGCACATATGGGCAGACGGGTTTGGGTTTATATAGGTAGCCAGGGCTGGTAATATAGGTAGCCAGGGTACATAATGGGCAGACGGCTGGTATTTAGGTAGCCAGGGCAGCAAAATGGGCAGACAGGCTGGTATATAGGTAGCCAGGCTGGTATATAGGAGCAAGGGCAGCATATGGCAGACAGGGCGGTATATAGGTAGCCATGGCAGCATAGGGGCGACAGGATGGAATATGGGTACCAGGCGGGTAAAATAGGTAGCAAGAGCAGCATATGAGCAGACAGGGCTGGTTATTAAAGGTAGCCAGGGCTGGTATAATAGGTAGCCAGGGCAGCATATGGCAGACAGGGCTGGTATATAGGTACCAGGGATGGTAAATAGGTAGCCAGGGCAGCATAGGGGCATACTGGGCTGGTATATAGGTAGCCAGGGCTGGTATATAGGTAGCCAGGGCAGCAAAAGGGCAGACAGGGCTGGTATATAGGTAGCAGGGCAGCATAGGGGCAGACAGGGCAGGTATAAAAGGTAGCCAGGGCAGCATATGGGCAACAGGGCTGAAATAGGAAACCAGGCGGTATATAGGTGCAAGGGCAGCATATGGGCAGACAGGGCTGGATAAAAAGGTAGCCAGGGCTGGTATATAGGTAGCCAGGTAGCATATGGGCAGACAGGGCTGGTAAAATAGGTAGCCAGGGCAGCATATGGGCAGACAGGGCTGGTATATAGGTAGCCAGGTTGGTATATAGGTAGACAGGGCAGCAAATGGGCAGAAAGGGCTGGTATATAGGTAGCCAGGCAGCATATGGGCAGACAGGGCTGGTATATAGAAAGCCAGGGCACAATGGGCAGAACAGGGCTGGTATATAGGTACCAGGGCTGGTATATGGGTTTAGCCAGGGAAACATATGGGCAGACGGGGCTGGTATATAGGTTAGCCAGGGCTGGTATATAGTAGCCAGGGCAGAAAATATGGGCAGACAGGACTGGTAGATGGGTTTAGCCAGGAAAGCATATGGCAGAAAGGGCTGGTAATAGGTAGCCAGGGCAGCATAAGTGCAGACAGGCTGTATATAGGTAAGAAATAGCGAAAAAATCACTGAATGGGACCAGCACTTCCAGGTAAAAAAAGTGCAGAAATTTATTGAGTGCTTACATGACCACACACGAATGGGTACAAAAACAAATGGTTAAAGTCACTTTAACCATTTGTTTTTGTACCCATTCGTGTGTGGTCATGTAAGCACTCAATACATTTCTGCACTTTTTTTACTTGGAAGCGCTGGTCCCATTCATGATTTTTTCGCTATTTCTTTGTCTACAGGCTTGTGGTGGAAGCCAGGGAGCCCGTGCGCTATAGACCAGTGTGAAGCAACAAGGAGTTTTCAGGTGCAACTGATTGGCGTTTATCGGTGAGTGCAATTTATCCATTACAAAGACTTATATTTACCTGGTATATAGGTAGCCAGGGCAGCATATGGGCAGACAGGGCTGGTTTATAGGTAGCCATGGCAGCATATGGGCAGACAGGGCTGGTATATAGGTAGCCAGGGCTGGTAGTTTAAAAATAAAATAAAAACAATACTTACCTGAGATCTCTGCTTCCTCTTCTGTCTTCCCCGGAGGCTGCCGGCAGCAGACTGCAGGGCCGCGGAGCGGGCGTGCGATGACGTCATCACATCGCGCGCCTGCCCTGCGGCCTACTGGGAGCTGATCAGATGGGATTAGAAGGTGCAAGCGGCGGCCGTGATGGCTGCATGGCTGGGTCGGTGACCCGGCCGTGCAGCCATGTAGCGAGGGGGGCCTGTCGGTCCTCTGCCACAGTGGTCCGGTCGCTGATGCGACCATTGCGGCCCCTGTAGCGCGCCACAGACAGGCGCCGGGACCCGGGACCCGCCGGGTGGAAACATTGGTCCCCTCGGCGGGCGATCCGTACCGGCCCTGCGGCCCGGACCCCAGCGGCCCGCCGGGCAAATGCCCGGTTTGCCCTATGGGCAGTCCGGGCCTGTTTGACACTGATGAATGCAAGGTTATGCACATGGGGAGGAAAAATCCATTACATGATTACATGTTAAATGGAAAAAAACTGGGTAAAAGTGATATGGAGAAGGACTTGGGAATCCTGGTGGACAGTAAACTTAACTGTAGCAGCCAGTGTCAGGCAGCAGCAGCCAAAACTAATAGGATCATGGGTTGTATTAAAAGGGGCATAGATGCACATGATGGGAACATTATTCTCCCACTATACAAGTCACTGGTTAGACCACACATGGAATATTGTGTACAGTTTGGGCAACAGTGCACAGGAAAGACTTTGTAGAGCTTGAACAGATACAAAGGCAGGCAAACAAAAATAATAAAGGCCTGGTGACAACAATACCCAGAAAGATTAGCAAGGTTAGGGTTATTTAGTTCAGAGAAAAGACGGCTTCGGGGGGAAATAATAAATATGTTTAAATATATTAAGGACCAGTATAGAGATCTCGCTAAAGATTTATTTATACCCAGGACTGTATCTAGAACAAGGGGACATCCTCTTCGTCTTGAGGAAATAAAGTTTCTACATAAACATAGAAAGGTATTCTTTACTTTAGAGGGGTGAGACTGTGGAACTCTCTGCCAGAGGAAAATTGTCATGGTGAATTCACTAACAGAGTTCAAGAAAGGTTTGGATGCATTTCTGGAGCTATAATATAACAAGTTATAGTGACCAGGATTCTAGAGGGGGGTCGTTGACCAGGGATTTTTTTCCGTTTGCCAGATTGGAGTCAGAAGGAATTTTTTCTCTAACATGAGGACAATTGGCTTCTACTCATGGGTTTTTGCCTTTCTCGGGATAAAACACTTAACACTTTAGCAACACTTTAGCAAATGGGCTGAACTGGATGGACGTATGTCTTTTTTCGGCCTGACAATCTATGTAACTATGTAATCATGGCACCGTGATTGCCATAATTAAGGAGCTTCGGCTCTGAAAAGCGTCGGCTAGATGCGATCTATTTGATACTATTATGCTACTCTATAAAATGTTTTCAATAAACTTTGGAATCTTTTTTTCTACTAAACCTATGAGTTGTGTGTCGCTGGACCTTCCTTCCTTCAGTGTTCCCCTTTCATTTCATATAGAGCTCTGAAAAAATAAAAGGGGCGCTCTGATTGGTTGCTATAGGCAACAAGAAAAGTTTTAGACCAAGACAGTTTTCAGACATGTCCCCCTTAGTTCTAAATCTATGTACATTTTTAACACTATGTTATGACTTTTCAATGGTATTTCATCAAATAAAGAATAAATTCCATTGCTTCCGTTGTTAAATATTGAATGAAATGCTATTGTGCTGTTTGCGAAATACATAATTTACTAAATTATTTTGCTACAATAGTTTAATAACCAGTATTGTCTCGACGGTTCATAAATTCTGTGTGTTCAGTTTAAATTAATTACATCAACATTAAAGCACATTTTCAATGAATTCAATTTCAACTGGCAGATTTCAACAGCTGTTTTCTCATATATAATGTGAATACATTGCCATTTTCAGGACAAAAAGCTGCAATATGTCCGGGTCTTAAACAATGTATTAATTTTGACGTGTTAAGGGAGAAAAGCAGAAGAAGGCAAATTATGCAAATGTATATACTGGCAAATTAATAGTAGGGATTTTTGCAGTTTATTTTATAATAATTATCTTACAGTAAGTTTGCCGTTTCTAGAACTTTTGAGAGTTAATGGAGTTGTCTGATATAACATACTTTAAGAGTTTTATCTGAATATATTTGTTAGACATATACATGGTATGTTGCCATATGGTTGTAGCAGTAGCTTAAAAACACAAACACAAGGCCGTACTTTCAGCTCAATAACTATACAATGAACTAATCTCAGTAGGAAGCAATATAAGCCCCAGTGCTACCTGGGAGAAATGTAGTAGGTGCAGGTCACTAATGAACAATTGCTCACATACCCATCCACTAGGGGTGCAACTGCCTTGAAAAAAAAAAACTGCACATTGGATAGATACCTGTTCACACCAATATGCAGAAAAGCCACAATACAACACAGGGTAGAATGCACAAATGCAAAAATAATGTTGAACAACCACTCACATACCTGCTGTCCAAGAGGGACATGGTGATTGCTAGTATTACAATTACATATAAATATGGCTTGTAAAGCGTGCAAATTATACACTTACATGGGGTTCACCGTGGCAGTTTACAAGTAATTGCCGCCCTTAATATTTGATTGAACGGGTTAACCAGCACATTTTAAGTGTCCAACTCAAGTTACTGACACCCTCTGCTCCCCAGTAGTGCAGGGCATAACTACCTACTGGAGAAATATCAAATATGTAGTGATAGTTCATATGTTGGCCAATATAAGCAAACTCACAATCCACGTTGATGGTCCTCATTGTCTTGCAAGTCCCTGTACTGGCCTTACTAGCAATTTATGGAAAAATAAATGTATTTATTTACTTAAACACAAAGACACAAGGAAATATTTACAGCTCAATGGATGGATAATAAACTACTCTCAGTAGGAGGCAATATAAGCCACAAAACTACATGGGAGAAATTTAACAGGTGGAGCTCACTGATGAACAGTTCCTCACACCCATCCACTAGGTGGCAACTGCCTTGTAAAAAACTGCACATTGGATAAGTACCAGTTCACACCAGTATGCTGAAAAACCACAATACAACACAGGGGAAATTGCACAAATGCAAAAATAATGTTGAACAACCACTCACACACCTGCTAACCATGAGGGCGGTGATAACTAGTATATAGTAGTGGCTTGTAAAGCATGCCAACTATAAACTTACATGAGGTGCACTATAAGCCCCAATACTACAAGGGAGAAATGTAATAGGTGTAGCTCACTAATGAGCAGTTACAGCAGTTAAGTACAGATTCACACCAGTATGCTGAAAAGCCACATTACCACACAGGGGAGATTGTAAAAATGTGCAGTCTTTTACTAGCCAGCTGCCCCCCTAGTGGATGGGTGTGTGAGCAACTGATCATCAGTGGGCTCCACCTGGTAAATTTCTCCCAGGAAGCATTAGGGCCTATATTGCCTCCTGATGGGATTAGTTCATTGCCAGCCATTGAGCTGTAGTATAGCCTTGTGTATTTGTTTGTGTCCCACTGTTCTGTATTTTTTTTTTTTTGTGTAGCAGTAGCTATCAAAACTATTTAAAAAGTTTTGGACCACAATACAAAATATAACAGAGAAGTACAAAAAAAAAAATCAATGGATGTCTGTGTTAAAATTGTTGTCTCAGAAAAAAATACTCTTTCCATATCCTCAAACCATATGGATATTGTGTGATAGGATTCCCTTCAGGAGAAAAAGCAACACTTTATTAGCAGTACTGATTTTAAAAGATTGCATCCATGTTTTTCAAATCTTGTAAAACCCCTTGTGTGAGAAAAGCATAAAAGGAAATGGATGGTGGAAGTCCCTAAACACTGTCCCTTTAGCCTTTTCTATAATCCAAGCATCATCGAGTAGAAACGTACACCTTGTGGACCTTCTATGCTGTGAACGCAGCCTAGGAGGATTGAATTGGCCTATAACTTTAAATATACTGTATTATTTTTCAACTTTTCCCCAGATCTTGACACAGGAAGACTGGAATGTGGTGCTGTATAATGGGATGGCCAGTACGTCTCCTTGGGCTGCTCTCTACTTTGTGGCCTTGATGACATTTGGGAATTATGTACTCTTCAATCTACTGGTTGCTATTTTGGTCGAAGGATTCCAAGCAGAGGTAAAAGGAGGCTGTATTTGATTTTTATTACAGACTGTTAAAGCCTTAAAAGACGGTACCATTTTGAACATATGCCTAACATTCCGTAAAGAGTGTCAAATCTTTAGAGAGATGTTAAAAGTCTTTAAAGCATAGGAAAAAAAATATAGTTGCAGTGAAAGAACCCCCGCCAACTAGTCTATCCATTTGTAACAATTTAAAGGGGAACATCCCCAAAAATGATCTTAAACACCCGGGCAGGGCATTTTAAGGGCCCCGCTAGTTCCAAAAATATCTATTTTTTAATTTAGCAATTAAAGGGCATTTTTTAAGTCAAGCTTATTATTTTATCTTGAATACTCATACATAATAAAATCAAATATATTTATTCAACATTTGTGTTCTCTCCCACTGGCCCATCTCATAGGACTTGTCAATTCCCATGTGTATTTTTGCAAGGTCATGCTTCTCAAGATGCACAGCGTAAGCAGGGAGTTCAGATGTTCAGGTATTGTTGCAATCAGAATGGCAGTGCTAGCTTATTCTATAGCTCTGCCATTATAGCTAGCGGTCTTTATATAAACCTATTTATTCATGGCAGGCTCAAGTATGTAAGATATTATTTGGAACAGAAAGAGCTGAACACACTTACAGAAGTGAGAACATTTAGTTATCTTCTACATATTCTTCCAGTCTTACCTGCTGTCTATTCTTTGTCCAAATTGAAGAATGAATATACATATTTGAGTCGAGTCACGTTATTATGACCAGCAGCTAATATTCACAATAAACCCTTGGTGGATATGGACAGCAAAGACGGGCAGGGGTGGGGTCAATAAGATCCTAGTAGGTTGTCTCAGGTAAATGTAGCTATGCTGATTGCATCCCACAGCTGCAGGAGGGTGCTTGTTGGACATCCATAGAGTGAACAGAATGATCCAAGTGCCCCACAAATGTTCAAACAGGTTTATGTCTGGGGAATTAGAGGGTAGTACTAAGAAGTCTTGTTCATACTCTTCCAATCAAGGTAGGGCATTTCTAGCCGTGTGACATTTGGCATATTATTGCTGAAAATTCCCATCCACCCTAAGGAAGGCAATCAATATGTATGGGTGTGCAAGATCTGCTAGCATGGATTTAGGCTTAAGGGTTTGAGGGTACCTTCCATGAAAATATGCCATAGAGCATAGTGCTGCCACATCCAGCTTGTGTTCTTCCAACAACGGCTGCATAGTGTTTGTTCTATGATGTTCCTTGCTTGACATGCAAAGGTCAATCCATTCATTGAAGAAAAATATTACCTCGGAAGGAACCCTTTCCCAATTTGGCAGAGATCCAATTTCTGATATATAGAAAATGTAAGCTTTTCGAAAATGCAACTTTGTTGGCAAAGGTACAGTGACCATTAATTTGTTCCAGAGCCCCATATATAGTAGGGTCTGCTGAACTGCTGTTTTAGTCCCCCCCTGGTTCATTTTGGGGATGAGCGGTTCCACTGTGCCGTGTCAGTCTGCCCTCATGCACCGTTGTAGCCAGCATTAAAGGCCCTTTATTCAAAGGGCAATGGTGTAAAAGTTTCCTCTTTTGCTTTATTTAAAGGTGCCATTTTTCCCACTCAAAATCACTTTAACAGCAGCTGTAAAACAAAATTGCCCATTTTCAGAAAAAACTAATATAATTGATAATTGACATTATCATTATCTAACAAATATATGTAGCTATGATATATATCTATCTTTATTCAGCTATATATCTCTATCTATCTATCTATCTCTCTCTCTGTCTGTCTGTCCGTCCTGTCTTGAAACCTCAGGCACAATTTATCCATTTTCAGTTAGAGGTGTCCTCACTTCTGTTACCAGTGGTTTAGACATTGATGTCTGTGTTAAGTTATTTTGAGGACACACCAAATTTACACTGTACACTGACTACTTTACATTGTATCAAAGTGTCAAATCTTTAATGTTGTCCTGAAAGTATGTTTTATTTACAAAAATGTGTGAGGGGTGTACTCGCTTTTGTCAGATGTATATCCATATATACATACAGCATCCATGTCCCTGTATCTGTTTAGGTTGTTAGATAGAGATACATAGATAGAGATATATAGCTATGGATATATACAGTACAATATATATGATTTAATGGTAAATGGCCTAATTGTTAATTAAACACATTTCACTCGTGTCCAGGGATATAAGTCAAGCTTGATGGCACAGCTGCATACACGAATATTAATGTGCATTAGAAGGATTTAATGTTTAAAGAGCCAGCAATTACAAGGCTCTAATTATAATTAGTTTCAACCATATGTTATGTGGGAATAGCTCAGTCCCTTTTCCCACCGGTGTTTTAGCAGATCTTGGCCACAATTGCTTAAGTGGAAAATATTGAAATGACCTTATTGGTATGCGCAGCACAGGGAACCTCTGTTGTATGACAGGGTCAAGTCTTTCATTCATACAGTGCTTGGTACTTGAGGGTTAACATCATTATACTGTATGCATTTTATAATAGTCTTCATGCTATCCGCTTATAACACCAATCATAGGTGTATGATATAATGTGTATGATATAATCCAATATGGTGTATTAAATCATTTCAAATATGAATTTATTAAATTTAAAGACATACATATAGCTTGTATTCATGTACTCCTGTTACGTATAAGAGTGCAAGACTTTTAATCTATAGTGCACAAAAATACGAGTTAAGGGTTTTTAAAAAAGGGGAACCCGTCCGGTTTTGCTCCCCCTTTCGAGGACAGCACAAATAGTGTCAGACTGTGTTTCCGACTTGTCCTTTTTCTGTAAGATGCTGTAGTTTTAGAGCATTTAATGCTCCACCCACCAAATGATAGCTCCACCCACCTGAAGGTTATTCACATGTTTCTACCTTTTCAAAGTAATAAGTTTACAGTTGTGGGGTGGGTGCCCTTAGCCGCAGGTGGGCGGGATATGAACAAAACAACTCTTTTCATGACTCTTTTCTGGCTGAAAACGGCAAATTTGAGCATTAAATACTTTAAAACTACAGCTTCTTACAGAAGAAGGGGCACAGCATTGGAAACAGCATGTCTGTCACTAGCTTGTGCTATACTCAGCAATGGGGGGCATAAACTATGTGACAGGTTCCCTTTAAACTTGTCATTAACTTAGGTAAACAAGCTCCTGTGCTAGAGATAAAACTCAGCAGGGAATGACTCACCTTGGTCAGAAGCTTGTGGAGCAATTAGACAAAAGAGAGGAGGAAGAGGTTGTGTACACTAGTAATGAATAAAATCTCCATTATCTCCTGAACGAATCAAAATCAGAACAGCAATGTATTTGGTAATAGGCTTCATTTACCTTTCCTTACATGTTAAAAGCTAATAATGTTGGTGAGAAAACCCCTTTAAGCTCTGTCCCCAAAAGTGCCCCCAAACTGCACTGGACCTAGAGCAAACTTTTGTCATTAACTTAACTGGACCTAGACCAAATTTTTGTCATTAACTTAGATAAACAAACTCCTGTGCTATGGATAAAACTCAGCCGGGAATGACTCACCATGGTCAGAAGCTTGTGGAGCAATTAAACAAAAGAGAGCAGGAAGAGGTTGTGTACACTAGCAGTAGATACAATCTCCCTTATCTCCTGAACTAATCAAAATCAGAACAGCAATGTATTTGGTAATAGGCTTCATTTACCTTTCCTTACATGTCAAAAGCTAATAATGGTGGTGAGAAAACCCTTTTAAGCTCTGTCCCCAGGAAGTCCCCTAAACTGTACTGGACCTAGACCAAATTTTTGGATAAACATCACCGAAACCTTTGCTTTTGCAGTCTGGTTCACGGGATTGTCCTGCCTGCCAACATTAGGACTGTCTGCAAGTATAAAGGGATGTCATTTGAATGCCAGGAAGGTGGACAACACTTGGAGCTGAAGGGGGCATTGTAGGGAACAATAACTGCAGTCATGTTGCATAACCGCTTTAATCAACTACAGTGTATGCATTCGAGTCTGCGAGTCTGCTAGTTGCTATTGAAATCAGTTAACTGCTTATTAACAGGCACTCTCTGAGTCTACAATGCATTGATTTCTGCTGAGAGAATCAGATTTTACTATATAACATTACTATACGATGAAAGCTTTAATGATAAAATCGGTTTTATAGGAGTATTATACATATGTAAAATGCAGCATACTACAGTATAGCAAAATGATAAAATACTCCTTCAGTCCTGATCACTGCTGGACATATTTCTGATGATACCAGTACTGAAGGAGGTGTGAAGGAATTACCTAAGTCTGTACTACAAGATGCAGGCATACAACAGCCGGATCAAGGAACCAAATAAGATCAACGCTAACCCTCTCTAGCCATGGGCAGGCGTGGGCGTCTGATTCTGTATTTATTGGAAGTAAACAAAATTTTGTTGGTAAACTTTTTTTTTTATAAAAGTGCAATGTATCCTGTATAACCATCTATTTTTTGGATGATTTGTAAAACCCTAAAAGCTATTTTACCTTTATGGACGGTGGAGGTGAATCTTCAATGCAACAGTTCTATAGTACCACAAAGATATTGTGCACAGTATGGAGCATGTAAAACACACTTGATTGCTACAAAACATAATTCGCACAATGACTATCATGTTGGGAAGGGGGAAGTTTGTTAATTAATAAATCAAATATTTGTAATAAAGAACAATAATAGTATCATGAATATTTAAGTGGAGTTTATTTACCTACAGGGTGATGCCAATAGGTCATGTTCTGATGAAGAACGTAGCTCTTCAAATATGGAAGACTGTGAAAAATATCGTGAAACTCTGGCTGGTTCAGGTAAATATTTTTTTTTTTTGCAGCAGAGATTGACATATCATCTCTGATATTCCTAGCTATTCCTGATACAGTGACATGACTAGTTGGGTTCTGTAAAGTGTAGTGCACAAAGCTATAGAGACCTAAAGGGTTAGTGCTTGTCAGTAAGTTATGTAAATTAGCACAGTATTTCAAGATAAGAATCACAGTAAGGAGTCATCATCCTGACCCCTTCTTCAGTCTTTAAGAACATGGAGAGGTGGCCAGTAACTAGTGAGACTTGTGTACATAAAGAGGAGATAAGATCTGCTCCTAACTCTAAAGAGAACAAAATCAAAAAGCAATACATTTGGTAATAGCCTTTATTTACTAGTGCTTTCTTGTTTAAAGCTAATCAATAAAAAGAGAATACCCCTTTAAGAGTCTTTGATAAACCTTTTTATAGTATAAGCCCGGACTAAAAACTAAAACTGATAGACTAAACACTACAACATATTTGTATTCTTCATTTAAAGGCTTTGTACAGTAGGTAACCATCGTAAATATGTTTTACTTCAGATTTGGGTCAAAGTCAAATTTTGACCCAAATCCAAACAATTCGATTCAGGTCAGCCTTAAACAATTTTAGGCAGAAATTGACAAAAAATGTACTGTTACGACAACCCAAAGTTGAGGTTAGGGTTTTTAACTGATTTGTGAGGGTTACCTTACAATTATGTGGTGCTTACCGTCTGTGTCTCTTCTGGTTTCCCTAATGTCAGACTGGAATTGACCCTGGACCAAGAGCGCCATAGGAATAGAAGCACCACAGAGCAGTAAGTTACCCCTAACAAACCAGTAAAAACCTTAACCCCATCTGTGAGTTATGTTGATAATTATGGATAGGACTAGGCTCAAAGTACAACAAATTCAGGCGAGGGGCATTTCAAACCTAAAATATTTTACAAATTTAATTTAACCAATGTCACACTGAACAGAGACTGGTTTGAGCAACTCTAATCATGAACATCAGGTTGTGTAAAGTTATTTGTTACAAATCTTTGAAAATCCTAACCCAAACTTTGGTTAAGAAAAGGATAAGGGTTTGACCCCGTTCACACGGCTTATTCACGGCGGATTTGCGAGCCGGATTGTGCTCGCAATTCCGGCGTGAATAAGGGGCGGGATGCGGGAGGGGCGGGAGCGTGGCGGGGGAGCAGCCCGCCAGCCCCATAGACAATGCATTATCTACGGCGCGTCTGCGCCGTAAATAATGTGCATGTCACTTTCTCCCCGCCAGGCGGATTCGCCGAGCGAGGAGGAGCGACGGAATGCACTGTTCTCTATGAGAGCAATGGATTACCGTAATTACTCCGACGGATTGGTGCCGTACTGCAGCGCAAATCCGGCGCGGAGTACGGCACCACTCCGCGGCCAAATAAGCCGTGTGAACACGGCCTTTGGGTTAAAGGAGTCTTATCGTTTGAGCTCTTCGTGCTGTTCTGCTAATTCTCTCATATTGAGTTTGAAATCCAGAGGCGTGTCTCTCCTCTCAGCAGGCATGTCTCTCCTCCCAGGAGGCATGTCTCTCCTCCCAGGAGGCGTGTCTACCCTCACTGGAGACCTGTGACATCATCATTTTGTATGAAGCAGGGGATGCAGAAGGTTGTTGGATTATAAAAAGCTCTGTAGCCTCCTGAATGCTTATGTCTGCAGCCTTCAGGCTCCACAAGCTCCTGCAACCACCTGTTATATTTCTTAGTTAACACACAAATTACACTGAAAGCCAGCAGCTTTTACTTCTGTTCTAGTGGTGTTCATCCAAATTGTACTGACAACATGCAGAGATCTTTACTCAACTACAAGGACAAATGTCAGCTTCAAGTAAAGATCTCTGCTTGCTGTCAGTGACATGTGAGTGAAAACAATAGGGAGGGTAAGCAATCAGCTTTGAGAGAAGATCCTGCTCAACCTGTAACTAACATGGGCTGGTGGTGCAGCGGTAGAGCTTTAGCTTTGCAATGAAGGGGTTTGTAGTTCTAATCCATCACAGAGTATTCCCCCCCCCCCCCTAAATTCTACACATATGTAGAGAGACCTACAATATATATATGTCAATCTCTATAATGATATATACACATACATAGTTCCCCTATATCATGTCTCATCCCCCAGAGTATATGCATTGTATCATGTATGTTGGAAGTGCTTGGTGTGACGACTGCGAGGATGGGACACTATATAGGGGAGCTTTGTGTGTGTATATATAAACAAACTTATAGATGTCTACACCTCTATTGTCATATCTTTACATATGTGTACAATTTATAAAAGAAAATAACAAAAAAAACTACTGAACTAGCGGATCAGCTATGCACTAAACTACACATACAGCTTGTGTCACGGACGCCCCTGCGACCACTGTCCCGGGTCGCAGGCGCGCCCGTGCTCCTGCACCGAGCGGAGCCCCGTCCCGCACGTCGGGTTCGGGGTCCGCTCGCCTCCCCGTCTCTGCCGGCATGCACTTACCCGGCCCCGCTCTGCTCAGGCTGCTTCCGTGTCCCGGCGCGTAGCTCCGCCCCTAGGGCCGTGCGCGTGCCGGCAATTTGAATTTAAAGGGGCAGTGCGCCGGTAATTGGTTCATTGCCGGGCACTGCTCCTAAATTTTGTCCGGTCACTTCCTGCCGGCCTCGCCGGATCCTTGGTGTTCATGCCCATGGTGAAGTGTTCCTGGCGTTCCTGTATTGCCTTTTGGTGTGTACCGACCCTCTGCTACGTTTTACCGTCTACGACCTTGCCGCCGCCACCGAAACCCTCTGCTTGGGCTACCGTCCACGAACCAGAGCCGCATGTCTAACCTTCTGCCCGTCCTCGACTACGAGCCTGCCTGCGTTCCTGTACCTCGCACCCTTGGCCGCCACCCCAGGCAAGCCCCCCCGTGGTAGTGACCTGGTGGACACCCGCCGCAAACAAGACCATCCCGCTTTGCCCGGGGGGCTCTGGGGAAAACCGGGTCCCACTTAGATTCCACTCCCTGGTAGGGGCTTACGCCATCACCTGCGGTGGTCCAGTGGATCCACCTCCAGAATCGTTACAGCTTGTACAAGTTCTGTGTTGAATCCTTATGTTATACACTACAGATGATGACGTCATAAGGAGACGGGGTCTGCATTAGATCTGAGGAACAGAACGCCCTCTTTTCAGAGTAGCAGCTTAAGGACTGGACCTGTGAGCAGGTGAATCAACTTCTTGGCAAAAGCCCTTTGAACAGGCAGTAATTGCCAAGATCCTTCACCCTAGAGCTGGGAGATATGTATAGAGGCAGCAGACCTTGGTTTCACTATCGATTTTAACAGCTCAGAGGGGAGTAAACACAGAGTGTGCAGGCAGCCAATCACAGCGCAGGGGGCGTGGTCGGGGCGTTTCCTGTCTAGGGGCTTATCCCAACAGGCTAAATGAAATGTCAGCCAGCCAATCATAGTGCAGGGGGCGTGTCCGACCAGCAACAGCAGAAATAGAACACAGATTTACAGAAAAGCTTGTATCTGCTAAACCAAGTGACAGAGGTAATGCAACCCAATTACAAAAGTGCTTATTTTTACTGTCCCCATAATCTGAGACATGATCTTTGTAACGATAAAACCCCTTTAACCCCTTACCGACATTTGTCGTACTCATACGGCAATGTCGGGTAGGGGTTCCCGCAAATTGCCGTATGAGTACGTCAAGGCGATCTTGCGCGCTCACAAGCGGAGCGCGCAAGATCGCGGCATGAAACCAGCGGTATATTACCGCTGGCATCATGCCGCATCCCCCACGGCCGGCGTGAGTCGGCCGCGGGGGATTAACCCCCCGAGGTCGCGACATCGTGGTCGCGACATCGCGGCTGCGGGCGGCAGGAGTGAGCTCCTGCTGCCCGAGATCCGGCACAGTAATGGCGCTGAGCGCCGCTACTGAGTCTCCGGGTTGTCTGGTGACGTCACGGTGCCCACAATGCATTGTGGGCAGCGTGACAGACAGTTGCCATGGAGACCAGCATACAGCTATAAAACTGTATGCTGATCTCCTATTGCATGAATGATCTGACGATCGTTCATGGAATTCCCCTGGGGGAAAGTGTAAAAAGTATGAAAAAGTTAAAAAAAAGTGTAAAAAAAGTAAAACACAAACACAAAAAATAAAATAAAAACACGTACATCGCCCTTTTCCCCTTTACAAACGCCAATCGCCCTAAAAAAAGATCAAAAATAAATAAAGTACCCATATTTGGTATCGCCGCGTGCGTAGCGACCCACCCTATAAATCTGTCATGTTAATTAACCCGTACGGTGAACGCCGTAAAAAAAACCCCAAAAAACAGTCACAGAATAGCGATTTTTGTTCATCCCGCAGCGCATAAAATGGAGTAAAAAGTAAGCAAAAACTCATCAACATCATGATGCCAATTAAAACGTCAGTTCATCCCGCAAAACAAAGTCCTTACACAGCTCTGTATACGGAAAAATTTAAAAGTTCTGGCTATTAGAAGATAGCGATGCATAAATATTGTTTTACACAATAAAAACACTTTTTTTTCAAAAAAATTGTGCTTTCAAATAAAAAAACTACATAAATTGGGTATCACCGTAATCGTCTCAACCCACAGAGTAAAACTAACTTGTCACGGATACTGCACGGTGAACGCTATTAAAAATAAAAATAAAAAAACACTGCTAGGATTGCAGTATTTTCTTCACCCTACCTTCCAAAAAACAGATTTAAAAGCGATATAAAGTCTTATCCCCCCAAAAATATTACCAATTAAAAATAGTCCAAAAATCCATCCCAAAAAAAATAAGTTATGGCTCTCAGGACTGCGGTGATGCAAAAAACGTGTTTTCCTTTTCAAATAAATGTGTTTTTATTGTGTAAAAGCAGTAAAACATTAAACAAATATACAAATGTGGTATCACTGTAATCGTCTCAACTGTGAGTAAAAACTAGCATGTCATTTATACCGCACAGGGGACCGCTGTAAAAATAAAAATAAAAAACACTACCAGGATTGCTGTTTTTTGTACAAAATGTTTCACAAAAACCTTAATAAAAGTGATCAAAGCATCATATGCCCCCCGTAATGGTATCAATAAAAACATCAACACATCTCGTAAAAAACAAGCCCACAAGCAGCTCCATATACAAAAAATTAAGAAAGCTATGGCTGTCAGAATACGACAACTTAAAAACGCAACTTTTTATAAAACTCGCTTCTATTGTGTAAAAGTAATAAAACATAAAAAAACTATATAAATTTTATATCATTGTAATTGTACCGACCCCCATAGTAAAGTTATCTCGTCATTTATCCCGTATGGCGAATACTGTAAAAATGAAGCCCAAAAAACACTGGCGGAACTGTGTTTCCCCCCTCCATTTCCAAGGCCCAATGCTAAAAAAAAACTACGGAACACCTGTGCGCCCAAAATGCAAAATACACCCTTAGGTGAGATCCCTGAGGGGCGTTGAATCCAAAATGGAGCAACTTCTGGAAGGTTTCACCTGTTTTAGTACTTTGGGGGCTTTGGAGATGCGACATGGCCCCACCAATATCTGTGCGCCAAAAGCCAAATAGCACTCCCTCCCTTGTACCCCCTCCCATGCGCCCAAAACGCAGTTTACACCCTCATGTAGGGTAATGCTGTACTAGGAAAATATTGCGTAACACAATTTTGGGGCTTTTTTTCCAAGATTCCTTGTAAAAAATTAAACATTTTCAGCCCAAAATTGCAGATTATTGGAAAAAATATATTTTTTTTTATTTTCAGAGCCGAACGCTAAAAAAATTTGTGAAACGCCTGTGGGGTAGATATACTCACTACACACCTGGATATATTCCGTAAGGGGTGTAGTTTCCAATATGGGTTTTTTTTAGGGGTATTTATTAAGTTTTGGAACCTTAGGGTGTCCGCAAACCTGAAATGGCCCCTAAATATAATCGTAATGAAAATGAGACCCCAGAGTCCAGTAGGTGCTCCTCCTATTCTGGGGCTTGTGGTTGAGCCAAATAATGCACTAGGGCCACATGTGGGATATCTCTGAAAACGGCAGAATATGGGGAATCAATATTAATTTGCATTTCCCTGATCACATTTACCGTATTCTTGTCAATAATGTATAAACATTGAAAATCTGCAAAAAAAGTGAAATTTTGAAATTTCACTTCCACTTTGCTTTAATTCCTGTGAAACACCTAATGGGTTAATAAACTTCATAAATGCGGTTTTGAATACTTTAAGGGGTGTAGTTTCTTAGATGAGGTCACTTATGGGGGTATCTAACATACAGGTCAATCAAAGTCACGTTAGAACTGGACTGGTCCCTAAAAAATGTATATTGCAAATTTTCTTGAAAATTTGAAAAATACTACTAAATTTATAAGCCCCCTAATGTCGTAAAAAAAAAAAAAAGACATTTAAAAAAATGATGCCAAACTACAGCAGTTATAAACTATTTTGAGTGGAATAACTATCTGTCTTACATGCAGAAATTTTTGAAGTTTGAAATTGGTAAATTTTTCACATTTTTCACGATAATTTGATATTTTTCACAAATAAACAATCATTTTTTGGACCAAAATTTCTTACTATCTTAAAGCACAATGTGTCATGAGAAAACAATCTCTGAATCACATGGATAGGTTAAAGTGGCAAAAAGTTATTCTCACATAAAGTGACACATGACAGATTTCAAAAATGGGGCTCTGTCAGAGAGGCCAAAACTGGCTCCGGCGGTAAGGGGTTAAAGTGAAACATTTTGATTTGGTTCAGTGAGTTCAGTTAAACCAGTGGCAAACCAAACAGGGACAAATTCGAGCAACAATACTTATAAACATCAGGTTGCATCATGTTAAATACCGTGGAAGTAGTCATAGCTGTTGATATATATTTTATAGATGAACATGTTAATGTCATAATTTGTATGTTTAGACCCAAAGCTTTGCACTGTTCCAATGACTCCAAATGGACACCTTGAAAACAACCCTATAACAAGCCAGCAGATCACTGGAGGAGTAATGAACACTTCCAGGAATTCTCTACAGAGAGAGCAAATGCTTGTAGCCATGGACTGCAGGAAAAGCAGCGTGATGTCATTAGGCCGAATGACCTATGACCAGAGATCCCAGGTAATTGACCATCCAATATAGTGTAGTTAAGGTTAAAGAGGACCTGTCAGCTCCCCTGACATGTCTAGTTTGGAAAATACTTATGTTCTTCATGACATAACAATGCTGGAGCATCTTAACTTAGAACATTGCGTATTCCTCTGGAACTCATAAGTGAGTTGACAATTGGGTGTTACCAGTTATGGGGTTGTGTCTACAGATTCTGATACTGTCCAATCAGTGTTAATAGTGCCAGACTTTGTAGTGACACCCCTCCCCTCCAATTGGAGTGGTAACCCCTACTTGTTAATATATTCATAAATTCTAGAAGGAACTACTAGAGTTGTGAGAAGAGATGTTCCAAAATAATTTTCACACTATGAGTGTCATAATTTATTATAACAGACATTTCAGGAGTGGTGGCAGTCCCTTTTTAGATATTCTTGGCATACATCTACTCCACTGATCCAGTATATTTCTGGATACCTTTTATTCTTCTCTTTCTTTACTATTCTTTTGGCGGGTTTTTTTGTTTTTGTTTTAGTTTACTAACAATTGTATGTAGAAAGCGGAACTTAACAAGAACCTGTCACATTAAAATACTGTCTGATCTCTTGGTGGCATGTTATAGAGAAGAAAGAGCTGAGCAGATTGATACAGTATATACTGTAGCTTTGTGAAGAAAGATACAGTAGAACTGAAATTCCTGCCTATTTTTGGTGAAGAAGTCCAGTAGGCGGTGTTATCAATGATTCACAGCTGTCTCTGTATGCACACAAATACAGAAAATTCTGTCTATTACTGATAACCCCACTACTGGACTCATTAGCCCAGAATAAGCAGAGATTTAAATGAATAAAATACAATTTCCACTGAATCTTTCCCCAGAAAACTACATATCAATCTGTTCAGCTCTTGCTGCTGATCAGATAGCATGTTTAATGTGACGGGTTCCCTTTAAGTGTTTTTTTCCGTTTTACTAAAGTCACAAATTATAACACATGCAATATTTCCACTATAATTTACCATATTTCTTTCCACTTAACAAACTTGAGCAGAGTTAAATGAGACAAACAGAGCTGACATAGTTACAACAAATTTATTGCTACTTTACAGAAAATTATAGTGCAGCTCTATGACTGCTGATATGTTTAACACTTTTTTTAAAAGAAGGCAATAAATGAAATGTTTATACTGCACATGAACAATCTATCCAGTCTATAAGATTAAAAATAACCTTGGTAATATGGTTTGCAGACAGGAGCTCGCCCACCTCACTGGAACAGAACTGGTGGATGGGGCAGCCGTAGATCCAGCTGGAACAGTTTAGGCCGTCACCCCAGTATAAAACCAAGACCATGTACAGCAGAACATGAGTCTTTACTTTCTCGGGGAGAGGACCATAGAGAAAGAATACATTCTAGAAGAGCATCCAGCCTTAAACACAGGAGGGCTATGTCTCTAGACAACAAGGGCTCTCCAGATATCCCAGATCATCCTGGACTACACACAAATCACAAGGCCCCCTGCAAAGTAACCTGTTCGTCTGGAGAATACCACGACACATCTGGAAAAGCTTCACAGATTATGAAGGATGTTTTCCCCAAGATGAATAATCGCAAAGACAAGGAAGAGGAGGAAGAAGAGATTGATTATGTAAGTAATGGGATTACTTAAAGAATTAAACTCATTTTTTTCCAATTTACATATGTTTCTGTATTGCTCAATAGATTATCTATGTGGGTTGTAGAGGAAGCAGCCAAAACTGGGCTTTAACACAAAAATAGTGTTTGAACAAATGTATACCATTCAGTGGTTTGATATAGGCCCTTTAGATTCCTTAATTAATACAATGTAATGGAATGCTGTGAATTATTCAATTTCATCAAACATCTACCGGCCAACCAATTACAACCATAAGACACTTTAATTATCACTATTAATTATCAAATGAACAAACAGGTGGCAAAAACTGTACCAGATGGTGTGTGCAACTTCTGGCAAGACCATCAAAAAATCACTTTATAAAACTATACATGTTCTAGAACTTTTAGTTTGTCATTACACACTAAATGTTTTGTGTAGTCAAAAGAGAAAACAAATACATGGTGCTTAGTGGACAGTTTGTCCCCTTAAGGTTTTTTTTAGATGGTCATATAGTATTCTTGCAATTATAGCAGGTGCCCTTTAATCTCACCCTTTACTAAACAGGTCATACACATTAAATAGCTGTCAAGTGAACCTTTATTTGGCTGTCATCTACTGTATTTCTTCCAATCCCTATGTATATGTACATTTTATCTTTTAAAAGCCTAAGTACGTCTTTAGCCATTTGCTTAAAAAAGTGCAACAGTGTCATACTAAAAGGACACAAGATGTGGTCTGTTGCAAGGCCCCTCTTAAAAGAGAAGAGCCCCCTCTAAAGCTATTCCCTATTCCTTCTAGGAAAACAAGGCACCTGCAAGTGGTTCCCCTTTGCCAAAACTAGGGGAGAACCAGTTTTACTATTGGCATCAGTCCAGATGACACGGTCAGGCACCAAATGAGAAGCTCAAAAGCTAGGTTGACCTCTTCAAAGAGAGCCAGGATTCCAAGGGGAAAATTAAACTGATAAACCTAATGGTCACCCATCCCAAAATAGATGTCAGAAGGGACATCCCAAAATGGCATTGCATCCTTAAAATTCTGTGACAAATACATATATGCATTCACACTTATCTTGGTTGAATATGCATGTGCTCTCAATAGGGAGTGGGTAATGAAGCTGGACACCTTTTGACGACCACATGTAACTTGAGTATAAAAGGATTAGGCATGTTGAAATTCAACTGCCCTACCTTGTATTGTTTCTGATATCTGCCATCATATGCATTTGAACCAACTTGAATGTACAGCATCCTTGAATTTATGGCACTCTAAAATAAATAGTAATGGCTTTAACAAAGCCTCATTAGATGTTCGACTGGTTCCACTGAAATTGGTGGGTATGGTCAACAACCACCTGAACTATTTGGCCACTTTTAGGCGCATATTCCTCAGTATATGTGTGGCAGCGACCTGAAAATCTTCTTACTGTTTATTTACTTGCTTGTAGTTTCTAAATTCTATCAATGCGGTAATTGAAATTAGTCTCCATGCCATGACTTCCTGATGAGCGCTGTGGCTATTATGCACAGTATTCTATCTATAATAGCATACTGCATGTTTTTATCTAAACTTGACATCCTTCTTTTAATCTTCTTTATTTGAAGTAAAGGACGAAGTGAGCACAGAGAATAGGCATGGTTGCCCATTAATCTTATAGTGGACATCGAAATGGAATTAGAAAATTAGCAAAATCATCACATCTACTGTGCCTTAATAATCGTATTTGTGTGCAAAATCCATTTCTGTTAAAAAGGTTCAAGAATAAGTTAATCACAGCATATCCCAATGCTGGAAAACCAAGTGATTGGATGTAATCTGTGGGAGAACCCAGCAGCTAGTGCTCAATTCCCCTGTAGTGCCAGTGCAGGGAAAATGAGTCATTTTACATGAAAATCAATGGGTTGTCTGTGTAATGCTGTCTGAAATCAATTGGTTATCTGCTCTTTGATTCAGGGACAGTTTATTCATAAAGTACTTAGAACTTAAGTTTAGTAGCTTACTTATGTTATATATCTTATATTGTCATACGTCAGTGATTCAGACCACCTGCGGCTGGAAGTAAAGAGCACGGCTACAGGTTCAGTTTTTTCACATGACGTCATTATTGAGCACTGATATAATAATCCAGACAACTACAGTTTCGAAAAAAGTTATTGAAACTCTTTCCTCTTCAAATTGCCCAAAAATTGGGGGGTTTTGTCTCATAAAAAGATAGTTTTTTTATTTTTTAAGTCTTGCAAAAATCAGCCCTTTGCAATGTTGCCCATTAACAGTGCCCTAAAAATTTTCTGATTTTCCTCTTGTATGGGCTGCATCAGCTCCTCAGGTCACTATAGCTTCAGACCTGTTTGATCTCTCCTGATAGGCTACAGACCTGGTGTCTTCCTCAGCTCATCACTGCAGGCCAGTAAAGTCAGTAAGCACGCCCCTGAATTCAAAAATGAAACCAAGAAAACAGGACTAAAGTAAGATGAAAAAATTAGTGAGGAAAAACCCCTTAACCCCAAACTCACATCATTTTTTCGCAAAATTTTGATGTATTATCAAGATACCTTAAGAAGAGTACCCCAAATGTATATTACAACAGAGCCCTAGGAGACTATAGAGAAAATGTAATCCCTTGTCAGTATATGCTTTGTGTGCTACACACAAAAGAGTCATAGTCTGGATATGGGTAGACAATGCTTTTCTGACTAGCACATAAATCATGAACATAGTTCAAAAGAGACTATGTCTGCCCTGCAGTTTCTTAAGGCTTTTCCATGATATACGTTGAAATAACTTTTTTGAGGAATTTCGATGGATACCTGTAATTTATGGACAAAACGTTATGGAAAAGGGCCTGGGAAGAAACATGGTCATCTCTTATTGGGTTTCTGTGTGGGCATGCCAGTATTACAGTTGGAGACTCAGTTATTTGATGTTTTAAAATTTGGCTGCAAATTTAGTTATTTTGTGAGTAGTTTTCAGACAAGTAAATTCATCTCTGCGAAAGATCAGCGTTTTAAAACAAAAAATTTTTCAATACTTAGGGGAAATAGTTTATATTTCTCTATATGTATCCATGCTGTTTTTCAGTGCAATCTGTAAAGGGTTTTGCTAGCATGTCATGATTCTGGATTGAATTTAATAGTGAGAAATTGGAATCCGTAGAGGGAGTACATCTGGACATATGTCCCTACTAAACCCCTGACTTTGGTGGATAGGTCATATAAAAACTAAATGGATCTTTGTTTCTTTTGCTGTGTCCTGGATTGGCTCCGTATTTTTATGGGATTTTCATTACTAATAAATATTGGATTTTAAAGATTGCGGTGCTGGCTTCTTCGACCTTTGGCATATAAAAAAAAGTTGAAAACATATAAAAAAGATAGGATGACTTCAAAATTGAATATTTTTTTATATAGCTTCCCTACCATAATCATCCCCCTGACCGCTCTGTAAAAAATTGACTAAGTGTTAAAAAGGTTTTTCAAAATTTTGTAAGTATGAAATCAAGGTGGGCATACACAAAGGGTGACATGAGAAAGGGGGTTTTACCCCTTTTTTGGCGTACAATGCAACTAACTGAGCCGGCTATGTGCAATGCACCTAATGAATGTGTTAGGGGATTGTTCGTAGACTTGAATTTTTGAATTTCGCCTAACATGAAGAGGGTTTCTGGGGGCGTCATGGAGGTGTGTTTCACCACATTCGTAATATTAGACACATATATGAATGTGGCTGGAAAATAGGCGCTTCTGCTCCGACGGCAGCCCCTTTTTTAAAGTGGTCTGCCCAGCCTGAGGAGTCGAAAATTTCAGTAGTTTGTTGTAAGGGGAAAAAATGTCCAATATTACTCAACTTACATCAGTACAATAATAAGAAGTCATTATAATGAAACTGTATAAAATTTAATTATTTAAATTTAATGAAAAATGTGATCATATAAAATTAATATAAAAATATATAATGTCCCAAAATATAGAAATATCTCCTATAAAATGTATTTAAAATTCATAGAATCTTAAACTAATTTGACATTAAATAACGCAATGATTATGTTGTTCAGATTGTTATATTTTCAATTTTTCTACATTAAATTTGAAATTTATTTTTGCTGCTCTCACCCTTTATTCTACATATAACAAGAGCTAGCACAGCACAGGTCTTGCTGGCACCTACGGTCCTCCAAGCAGGATCAGTACCATAGTTTTTATTCACTGACATGCTATTCTAATGACTTCTCTTATTTCCAGCCTGTCTGTAACCTTAATACATGTTAAGCGCATTACTTATGCGCCTAAGTTCTGTAATGCGCCTAACACATAGGTGAGGCGCTTCGAACTTTACACACCTTTTTTGAACGCACAAAACCACTTTCATGCATCAGGCGCATTATACACTGAAAATAGAACTCGACAATTCATTTTGACGCGCCGTCCTTCATACATGTCGCCCAAAGACTTTTTCTGTTATGCGACTTCATGTGTATGGACCATCTTCAAGAGATGTTGGAGAAAAATATGGTAGAAAATCTGTAGCTCTTTGGTCTTACCCAGCAAATACTTGCATGACAGAATAAAACTTCATTTTTGGAGCAATCCTATTCATGTGAACATCAGGTAAATAGCCAGCAATGTCAGTGAATTAGTAACATTTCCTGACATACTCCCTTAAGGTCTCAAATTTCTTATGATATTAATTGACATACAACCCTAAACAGGTTGAACTGGTTGCAATCCACATCACAACCAGTAGGTGGCTATATGTAGATAAATATAGCATAAAGGACTCCCAAAGGAGCATTGCAAAATTATGATTTTTTTCCTACCAAAGCTGGTCATCTGAAGCAATTCATCTCAGGATTTGTCATGCCAGGATGAAAGGTAAGGAAGAATACATTTGTAATCATGCTCTCCTTCACTTCTGATGATGGAATAGTTCATGTCTCCTGAATATCAAAAAATATAAAACTGATTTAAATTAATTTCATTTTTGAATGGATCATAATATCCTAAACTATTTATAATGTAATGATGTTTAAAGGGGTTTTGTCACAAAGTAAAATTGACATGAGAAGCTTGCAAATAAAATAATAAACATTTTCACAATTCATCATTATTAAAAATTCTGTACCATTTTGGTCTTAGCTGCTCCCTTAGTGATCCATAGTGTACAACTCATCTCTAGGGGATACGACCAGGAATTAGTTTTTCCGCACATACTCAGACATCACCTTTCCTTTCAGGCAGCTACTAACAGTTTCTTCCCTGCTTAGTAATCAAACACTCTCACTGCTGAGTGAGTGTTCAACCCCAGGTACTGTCAGTTTACTCTTGTCCTCTGTACTCCTTAGTAATTATACAAACAAATAAATAAAAAGAAACCTCAATCAGGCATGTGCATTGAGACAAAAATTTCTATATGTTTGGCACCTGCAGGGATTGGAACCTAGAACCACCTATGTTGGAAGGCAGAATCTCTAACCACTCAGCTACTTTGTAACTACTTACAGCTATCTACATAAACAGACCTTTCTTTGACTGTGGAGAAAGGCATGGTGATATCAGCCTGCTGGGTCACATGACATGCAGTTCAAACAAATCACACACATCCCCTATTGAGCACACTGGAAGCTGGATAAAGAAGGTATGAAATAACTTTGTGACAAAACCCCTTTATTTAATAATTTAGTTACAGAAACATCTTGTCAACAGAGACCTAGCAGTGTGACTTGTAGACAAAGTTCTATCCTGAATAAGAGATGATTGTGGATTGGCGATAATCAGCAACATCTTACTCTTCAAGGGATCTTTGCCAAGTATTAACATGAAAGAGACTGATGACAGCAGAAAGTAATGGGTTTTTTGAGATCGAAAAGTAAACACTGTGACATGAACAGAGAGTTTACTAGAAGAAAATGACACATTGCTGATTTGCGGCAGCAGATGACAGCCCCAATACATGTCAACAAGGGAATATATGTAAATGCTTAGTGAAAATGAAAAGCAAAGCAGGAGTACAATGTCGTCATAAGATATTATTGCTTCTCTCTACAGAGTTTATGTTTCCGAATCAGAAAAATGATTGAAGTGTATCGACCAGATTGGTGTGAATTAAGAGAGGACTGGTCCATATTCCTTTTCTCCCCCCAAAACAGGTAAAACATTAAAGGAATATTTGCGTATTGACATTTATCACCTATTCACAGGATAAGTGATGAATGTATGATCTCTAGGGCTCCCATTGCTGGGATCACCACAATTACTAGAACTGGGGTCTCAAGTTTCTGTCTACTGACTGTGATGCTACTCCATTTAAAGGCCATTGGACTGTTGAAGATAGCCGAGTATAGTGCTCCATTCCACCTCATTTCCTGAGCACTGTGAGGTGGACCTGGGAACTCCTGTTCTAGTGATCGGTGTGGGTCCCAGCAATGAGACATCCAGTGGTCAGACATTTATCACCTACTTTGTTCCCATTTGTTGTGTGCTTCCACCGGAGGTAAAATGTGTGTTGTGGTCTAGGCTAGATACAAATTCTCATTTTGGAGATCCAGCTAGTGAAAAGTCTCCAGGGCAATGCTTCTAGATGAAAGTGTGTAGAAATATTTACCCACTGTCTCTTTAATGCTGATACAGGCAGCTACCCTATATGCAAGAGCATCTTAACAGCATCATGGGCCCCCAGGTGGAACAGTGCAATGGGTCCTTCCCAAATACATTATATCACCAGGCAACACCTCTATTCACACCTAAACATGACACCAAATGAGGTCATGTCTCTACTCATCCCCAAGCACACCAATATCATCATGCCACCTGCGTTCGGACACTCCGTTGATGTATGCAGTAGAGATGGGCGAAAAACGATTCTAAGAGTGGAAATTTGTTTAGAATTTAGGAAAAATTCGGTTCGAACGAAATCGAACTTTGGGTGATTCGCGGGGAAGGTGTGCTTTTTATTGATAAAATGGCTGGGGCACATGCGTTAATGGGGCAAAGCACTTGGGGAGGAAAAAAGGGCATAGCCGCCTGACATGTGCAGAGATGAAAACCCTCAGAGGGGGCGGGATTCTGTGACGTCACCGCCTATATAAGAACGAGCGCGCCCCTGGGGGCTCCACCCCTTTACTGT
>JAODAL010040003.1:0-37399 GCA_025379985.1 Phyllomedusa bahiana
ATCGGGAAAAGCAGCCAGGCGGGGCGAAGCGGGGGGGAATGGCGGAAGTGCCCAACTCAGACCTCGAGCCTTCTTCCCCAAGGGAAAATCCCAAACCCGGGGAGCCTTTAGAAAATTTTTGGGCAAAAAGGTTTTTGACTTGCCAGGCAAGGGATTCCCAGCCAAACGATCTTAAGGGCAGCCCCAGATTTCCCCGTTATCGCACCCAAAAAACCCCCTTCCCGGGACAAGGTTTTTTTTTTCACTCACCCCGCCTCGGTCTCCCCTTTCTAAGCCTCCACCCGCTCTTACCGTGTTGGACTTCCAAGCAAAATTAAATTTTAACACCTGGGTTCCCCGGGCACGTGATGCCACCCCAAGGGCCTTGGGGGAAAAGGGCCCCGAACCCTCCCTGCGGGTTTTTTAAAAACGGCCCCAAGCCTGAGAGCCACCCCCACCCCCCCAGACATCCACCCACCCACCCATGACTGTCACAGAGAATAGCGGCCTTGGGCCCTGCTAACTAGTCCAAGTGTCCGGGGGTGAAATACTTTTCCCACACAGATGCAGACAATGCTTAAAAAATTTTTTGATTACCAAATGGCGGCCAGGGGAGGGACCGGGTTTCTGGCAAAAAATGCCTTTCTCGGGAAACGGGGATTGGGGGGGCGGGGGCCCTGACGTGGGGGAACCCACTGTTTCCAACCCAAAGGAAAAGGGAACATTTTCCCAAACCAAAAGCCTGGCATTGCCCGCCCTTCAGGGTTTTTTGGGTTTTGGGATTGGGTTTGGGGTTTAAAATGGTTTTTCTTTTTCTCCCAAACCTGGAAAACAAAGGCTTGGGGCTAACTGGCCGCTGTCTTTTGCAAAGGGCGCAAAAAGGCGGAAAGGGGAAGGGGTAGGGTGGGTCCTGGGGTGCTGGGTAAATCGGGGGACGGTGGAGGGTGAAGCGGAAGGGTGAAACCCTGTCAAACTTTTTTTTAGAGAAAATTTGGGGACTTAGGGAAAACTTTTGGGGCGGGGGAGGAGGGGGAGACAGAGGGTGTGACATGGTTTGGGGGCCCGCGTTTTGGGCGGCCTTTTTTGGCCAAGTGTTTCCCCCCATTTCAACTCAAGCATTCCTGCATTTGACTAGACATGTTGGGGTTTTTTTTTCCACTTAAGGTTTTTTTTGCCCCCTACTTATCGTTTTCGGGAAAGGGGGCATATGAAATCGCTGGTAATCAGAGGGTTTCTCAAAGAAGCCCAGGCCCTTTGGGGGTCCGACCTTTTTTTACGGCGATAAACGAGGGCGGGGTTTGCCTGACCGTGGCTGGGGGGAATCATACAGCGGACTTCCCCGACCCCCCTCTCCCCTTTTTTTGGCGGGGCCCGTTTTTGCACACCCCATCGTCTTTCCCCCTCCCTCCACTGATGAAGTGCTCGCAAACAAATTCTGCGGAAAAGACCAGGAGGGGTCCCCCAAAAGTCGGGCAAACTTTTAACATCAAACAAAACAGGGACCTTTTTCCCTCCAAAACTTTTTTTGCAACCAGAAACTCGGGCAAAAAAAAGGGGCACGCAAGGGGTTGCCGACCGCCCGGGGGTTTTTGGGGGATTGACTGGCTTCCCCTTCACCTCCTCTGATTTGGGATCAGTAACCCGGGGGTCAAAACAGACTAAAAACATCCTTTGAACTTTTTAAAAATCTTTTTGACCCCGCCCATTTTGTCATCCGAGGTCTTCAGACCCAAAGGGTAAACCCCAAATGGTGGGGACCGAGTTTTTTATTTGGGCTTTAATGTTGGGGCATGCTGAAGACGACATTTTGTGGGCCCTGACGCGGGACGAGGAGGTTTAAAAATGCTAGAACAGGTTCATTAAAAACTGAAGGACAGATTTTGGGGACGATGTTTGTTACTTAATTCCCCAGGGGCCCCGACCCAGCATGACAGGGCCGACGGTCCCGCAACTGACATCCGCTGGGATGCGTGTTGTCGCCAGCCAAAGGAAGGGGCACCCTTTTCTCGTACCTCTACCTCCATTGCTTAACCCCCCCTTTTCTCGCTTACCACCTGCATTTCGCTCCATGTTCAAAATATAAAAATTTAAGAAGGGATGGAAAAAGTTTTTTGGAAAGTCTCTTATTAAAAGACGGCAAATCACAGCTATTCTCAAATCCCTCTAATCAAAACAAAATTGCTGGATTCAAATTTAACTGCAAGGTGTCTATCAACAAATCTGGACTGGGCAATAGTCCAAAAAACACGTATCTGTTATGTTTTAGTAAAATAAACGGTATTTATTGCACCTTTCAATTCACCTGTGGTGAATATAGAATTGCTGTTTTAAGATTACGTAGATGCTGCGTCAATGAACAGTGCTGGGTGCGCAAAAGTCAAAAAACACGTAACTGTTATGTTTTGATATAATAAACGGTATTTTTTGCACCTTTCAATTCACCTGTGGTGAATATAGAATTGCTGTTTTAAGATTTACGTAGATGCTGCGTCAATGAACAGTGCTGGGTGCGCAAAAGTCAAAAAAAACGTAACTGTTATGTTTTGATATAATAAAAGTAATTTTTTGCACATTTCAATTCACCGTGGTGATATATAAATTGCTGTTTTAAAGATTTACGTAGATGCTCGGGCTTCAATGAACAGTCAATTCTGGGTGGCGCAAAAGTCAAAAAAACACGTAACTGATATGTTTTGATATAATAAAAGGTATTTTTTGCACTCTTTCAATTTCACCTGTGGTGAATATAGAATTGCCGTTTTTTAGATTTACGTGATGCTGGCGTCAATGAACATGCTGGGTGCGCAAAAGTCAAAAAACCCGTAACTGTTTATGTTTTGATATAAATAAACTTATTATTTGCACCTTTCCAATCACCTGTGTGAATATCAATTGCTGTTTTAAGATTTACGTAGATGCTGCGTCGATTGAAACAGTACTGGGTGCGCAAAAAGTCAAAACACACGTAACTGATTTATGTTTTTTGATATAAAAAATGGTATTTATTGCTACCTTCAATTCACACTGTGGTGAATATAGAATAGGCTGTTTTTAAGATTACGTAGTCTGCGTCCAATGAACAGTACTGGGTGCGCAAAAGTCAAAAACACGTAAACTGATAGGTTTGATATAAAAATGTTATTATTTGCACCTTTCAATTCACCTGTGGGGAATATAAAATTGCTGTTTATAAAGATTACCGTAGATGCTGCGTCAATGAACAGTACTGGGTGCGCAAAAGTCAAAAAACACGTAACTGTTTATTATTGTTTTTTATGTTTTTGATATAATAAACGGTATTTTTTTTGGCACCTTTTCAATTCACACCTGTGGTGAATATAGAAAATTGCTGTTTTTAAATTTTACGTAGATAGCTTGCGTCAATGAACAGTAACTGGGTGCCGCAAAAGTCAAAAAAACGTAACTGTTTATGTTTTGATATAAAAAAACTGATATTTTTTGCACCTTTCAATTCACCTGTGGAGAATATAGAATTGCTGTTTTAAGATTACGTAATGCTGTCGTACAATGAACGTACTGGTGCGCAAAGAAGTCAAAAATCACGTAACTGTTTTATGTTTTTTGATATAATAAAATGTATTTTTTGCACCTTTTTCAATTCACCTGTGGTGAATATAGAATTGCTGTTTTGTAGATTTACGTAGATGCAGCGTCAATGAACAGTGCTGGGTGCGCAAGAGTCAAAAAACGACGTAACTTTTTATGTTTATGATATAATAAACGGTAATTTTATTTTTTTGCACCTTTCAATTCACGTCTGTGGTGAATAAAGAATTGCTGTTTTAAGATATTTACGTTGATGCTGCGTCGATGAACAGTACCGGGTGCGCAAAAGTCAAAAAACACGTAACTGTTATGTTTTGATATAATAAAATGTATTTTTTGCAACCATTCAATCACCAGTGGTGAATATAGAATGCTGTTTTTAATGATTAACGTAGACTGCGTCAATGAACAGTTACTGGGTGCGCAAAAGTCAAAAAACACGTACCTGTTATGTTTTGATAATAATAAATGGTATTTTTTGCCACCTTTCAATTCACCTGGTGGTGAATATAGAATTGCATGTTTTAAGATACGTAGATGCTCGTCCCCCCCCCCCCCAATGAACAGTACTGGTGCGCATAAGTCAAAAAACACTAACTGTTATGTTTTTGATATAATAAACGGTATTTTTTGCACCTTTCAATTCAACCTTGTGGTGAATAATAGAATTGCTGTTTTTAAAGATTTACGTAGATGCTGCGTCAATGAACAGTACTGGTTGCGCAAAAGTCAAAAAAACCGTAAACTTGTTTATGTTTTGATATAATAAACTGAAATTTTTTTTCCCCCCTTTTTAATTCCCCCTGTTTGGGGAAAATTAAAAATTGCTTGGGTTTTTAAGATTTACTAATGCGGGGTCAATGAACAAGACTGGGCGCAAAAGTCAAAAAACAAGTAAAATGTTAAAGTTTTGATATAATAAATGGGATTTTTTGCACCTTTCAATTCCCCCTGTGGTGAATATAGAATTTCTGTTTTAAGAATTAAAGTAGATGCGGCGTCAATAAACCCGTTCCCGGGTGCGCAAAATCAAAAAAACACGTAACTTTTGGGTGTTTTTTGTTTTCAAAAAACGGGATTTTTTGGGGAACAAAACTCCTGTGCTGAAATACAAGATTGCTGGATTTAAAAATTTTAACTGGGAAGGTTGGGTATATCAACAGTCCAAAAATTAAAAAAGAACACCTATCTGAAAAGTAAAACTTTTTTTTAAAAATTGGGGTTTGCCGCTAACAAAGAGACCCCCAAATTACTAAAATGATTTTTATCCAATATTAAAATTCAGGGGCCCAATATCCAGGGAAAAATTTTAATAAAACTGTTAATAAAAAAGGATTCCACTAAAATTCTACACAAAATCTTGGGGGTGAAATTTACCCCATGTTCTTTATAATGAGCTTGCCCTGTTTTTTCGCCCCCCCCCCCCCCGCCCCGCCCGCTCCCAAACCCCCTTTAATTTAAAAACCGGTAGATGGCTTTAAAAAATTCTCAAAGCTAACAACAAAAATTTTTCCCAAATCCAAATCTAACAAATTGGACGGATCCCCAGCTATAGAAAGGGGTTTCTCTGTGCAAAAAAATAGACAATTTCGCTGGGCTTTTTTGGCCACAGACAAAAACGCAGGTCCTTTCCCTATAAACCCGCTGAGAGCCCACGGGGCTGAAAAAAGGAAAAACGCTTTTTCAAATGTAAAACGAGGTCATGTTTTTTTTTCCACCCAAAAAAAATCGAAACCCAAATAAAACATCCCAGCCCATGACGTCGCACACCCCTGTAAACCTCTGTCAAATTCTGAAATTTCTTTTTTGCGGGCCCGCCAAAATTACGGGAAGCGCCGAAAAAGGCGCGATTTTAATAGATAAATGCTCAGTTTTTAAACCCTTTAATTTATCGCATGTTTCTGGAAAATTCGATCACCAAAAAAACCCTTTGCCGATTAAAACTTTGCGATAAAAATCCTAAAAACTACCCTGCACCCAGTTTTCGGGTGGTTTTTGAGCCAAGAAACCTTTCGTAACCCTTTTTCTATATGAAATAAAAATTTCGTCCCCAAAAAACCTTTGCCACTTTCTCCCGTAGACTTTGGCACTTTTGAATGTGCCCAAAAATAGCATGCAAAACAAACCACATCCAAGGAACCCCAAATAAGCCCAATTTTTTTATATTTTTGGGGGCCCCCCTTTTTCCCTCTAAGAAAAGCCCACTTAGAACTGGGGAGTTTTGCATCAAGTTCACAAATGTCGCCTTTTGTGTTTTGGGTATTGAAACATGGAAAACCCAAAACCCAAATAAAAATCATGAGTTTTTACCTTTGTTGTTACTTGACTTAACTAAAAACAAGAGTGCTAAAATGGGAGGTTTACAGATTTTGCAGAATTTTCAGGGCAAAGTTTAAAAATGGTGTACACTAACATTTTTGTTGAGTTAAGGTTGAAAAAAGAACAAATCTAAGTCATGTTTGAGGTTGAGATGGGAGCAGGTGGTAAAGGCTGGGATGTCATCTTTAACAGAGTGTGACCAAGTGATTTCAAAGACAGGGAATAAAATATTGTTACAAGGTGGAAAACATGTGATTATGGGTACAGTGTAGTGCCCCTTTAATGTGACCTGAAAAGATCCCAGTTGGGGAAATTTTAAGTGGGGTTGGGGAAATTATCACTTGTTTTTAAGGGTTTTTGAAAGCAAGGGGGAAAGTCGTTACATCTGGACCAGAGAGTAAACATCAGAATGCGCCTTACTTAAAGAAGTGTTCCCACAAAGCTACTTTTTGTTACAGGTCAACTCATAGGGTATTTGGGGCCAATATGTTACAAAAAGTTTTAGTGTGGGACTGGCCAAACCATCCTTTCCCCCTTTCCCTTTCTATGGGAAATTCCAAAAAATAGCCCCCACCCACGGGAAAGACCTGTAAAGTTATTGGCTTTGTAAAACACCACTTTAAAGCCATGAGTCCCAGGGCACAGACCAGAGGGAAAACATAAAAGGAGGAGTCAAGGAAATATGTGAATGAAATTTCCCGTATGAACGGGGGTGCTTTTCCCTTTTTAGCCTGATAACATCCTTCCCCCTTTTATAAAATTTTAAATCTCTCGGGCACAAATAGAACCCAAAACAAAGCCCTTTTATTTATAGTTTCGCTAAAAGAAATTTTTAGGTGCATTACAGTTGGAACAGATAAAACCCCTTTTAAAAATTGTATAACCCCCAGCCCCGAAAAGTCACCCTTTTGCCCCTTATTATTTCGCATGAAATTTGGCATTAATATGCCACATTTAGTGCATGTGACCCCAAAGTTTCAATTGCTAAGGTATGAGGACATGTTATGTCATAGAATAAGAGAGTTTTTAAGGGCATAGTCAACTGTGCCACAGGCAGAGGGTCTAGAAGGAGAAGCACAGTAACTGAGTGATGCTTTGCCTGTTAGTAGATCATTATTGGCTTTTTTCAAAGGGAACCTATCAGATGGTTGATGTTGCATAGTGTTGATCAAACTGTTCTAGAAAGGTTAAGTTCTAGTAGAACTTCTCGAATTTTCAGAACTCGAACCAAACCGAACATTTTACAGTTCATTCGAGTAAAGTTCTAGTTCTAGTTTGACACGCCATTTTCAGTTTCATTTTCAGAAGCTTTCTGGACTTTTGCCGGCCATCCAATCACTTTTCTGCACTTTTGGCTGCCATTCAATCAGCACAGAGCACAGGGAAGTGTCAAAAACGTAATTGCTGAGGTGTAGGGCTCTCATTGGCTGCTAAAATCACATGACCATGTAATTTATATTTCACTCTATTGCCTTGTGAATGCTATTTTCAGCTCGCTCTTAGTTAGATAGCATTTTCCTCTCCATAGACATCAATAGTTATTGATAGGTATTGCAGACTGCATCTATCCCACACGCAGAAGCTGTTATTTGGCGACACTTCAGGCTCACATGATGCCTAACTCTCATACACTTGGATATATATTATACGGATGGCTTGGATTTGCTAAATCATACTCTGTGCCCAAAAGTTCTGTTTTAGCAGTTTTGGGGGTTTAGTAATTGTATAACACACCGTCTCCAAATATCCTATGTGTCAAAGGGGCTTTTGGTCCCCTCAGGATGCAGGGCCCCATTGCATCTGCTACCGCTGCACCTCCTACAGCTACGCCTCTGCTTGCAAGCTGTCCTCATCTTTTCAGTTAGCCATTGAAAGGAATGAAGTATTTTAGCCTCTCAATTTTTTCTGTCACTTTTAGAGCCAAATTTTCTTCACTAAGTTGTTCCATGTATCCAGTTTACTGTTATGGATGGTAATTACAGCTTCTCCTCACTTGAATAGGTATAAAAATTAACCAGAACATCTTCTCCCATAGACTTTGATGGGGTTCGAAGTCCGAGTTCGAATAGAACTTCGAATCAAGCTCACAAAAGTTCGAGGTACTAATCGAACTAGAACTTTTTATTGTTCCCTCGACACTAATGCTGCTCTGAGAGTAGGATGTGACAGAGAGAGAGAACCTGAGCTCTATGATACATAGGTTTATATGATTTGAGGCACGATTTCCTAGTTAAAAGCATAGAAAATGACAGAGAAAGTGATAGTCCTGCTTACTGACATACAGTTATTGACAGTTTGCTCTGTATACACACTGCTACAGGGACAGCTGTCAATCACTGTATGTGGGTGGGTGCGCAGGACTTCCACTCTCTTCTTTTTTTGTAAATTGCGCCTGTAGTCAGTGGTGCGAAGGCCGCCATATTATTCCATATAACATTTAAATACTCTTATTGCAGTCCATGCATCTGGTCGGCGCAGAGAGCTCAGTTGTACAAAAATTGTTTCACACATTTTTTCATAGTAACTGCCGCCTGTTGTCAGTGGTGGCAAAACAGCCATATGTAATCCATATAACTTTTTAATACTTCTATTTCACTCAGTGCATCTCAGTTTGGCGCTAATCGTGCATTTGTACGATAGTTTGTTGAAACTAACAATTGCTAGTCCTACTGGGCAGTTGTAAATCTCAGGGACTGAAAGAAAAACACTGTTGATTTTGTGTTACAGTTCTTCCACCAGACCGCATTTCACAGATATTTGATAGAAACAGTTCTGTTTCTAATCCTAGTTGGCTCTCGGAAAATAGTGGGATTTAAGAATAGCTGTGATTTGACGTCTTCCAATAAGAGACTGTAAAAAACTCTTCCATACCTTTTACATTTTTATATTTATGAACATGGAGCGAACTGCAGGTGGTAAGCGAGCAAAGAGTGTAGGATATGGAGGTAGAGGTACGAGAGAAGGTGCCCCATCCAGTGTTGGCGACAACACGCAAGCCAGCGTATCGACGGTTGCAAGACCGTAAGGTCTGTCATCGCAGGGTCAGGGCCCTGTGAATCTCAGTAACAAACAGCATCTCCAATCTGTCCTTCAGTGGTTAATGCAACCTGCATCCAGCAGTCTTACCTCCTCGTCCTCCCAGTCACGACCATCATCATCGTCAGCATCCGTCCAACATGAAGCGAAGGCAGCCCAAATGTCAAGTCATGTACCCACCACTGTGGATAATCCATTTTCTGAAGACCTCTTTGATGAAAAAATGAGGTTGGGATCAGAAGGCATTTCCAAAGATCAAGAGGCCAAAGAGGATGATTTTGTCTGCTCTGACACCCAATCGCTGATGCCATCAGAGGAGGAGAAGGAAGCCGGTCAATCGGCAAAAATCCTGGGAGGTCGGCAACGCCTTGCACTGCCTCTTGCTTGTAGCCCGCAACTCCTTGATGTAGAACGTCAGGACGAGGAAGTCACCTGTGTTGATGATGATGACAACATTGCGGATCCAACTTAGTCTTTTCAGCAGAATTTGCTTGCGAGTGCTTCATCACTGGACAAGGAGGAAGATGATGGGATAGTGTCAGTACGGGTCCCGCCTCAAAAAGGGAGGTGGCGGTCGCACAAGTCCGCAGAGATTATTCCACCAGCCATGATCAGCGGAATCACCGCTCCTCGCTTATCGCTGTCGAAAAGGCTTTTATTGATCAAGCCTCTGTTTAACCCAGCAATGTCATATGCCACCTTTGACCTAAACACATCAGTAGAGGGAAGAATCTTAGGTGTTTAACCACCACCATGTCTAGTCACATGTAGAGATGGGCGAATTGATTCTAATGAAGTGGACTTTGTTTGGAATTTCAGGAAAACTTTGGTTCTGAATGAAGTTGAAGTTTTAGGTAATTTGTGGGAAAGAAGCGTGTTTTTAATTGATAAAATGGCTGCAAGCACATGGCATTACATGGGGCAAAGAACTCTGGGAGGAAGAAAGGAACATCCTCAATGACATGTGCAGAGATGAAGCCAATCAGAGACCGATGGGATTCTGTGACGTCACTGCACTATATAAGTCCAGAGGCGACGCTAGCAGCTCACACTCCTCTCTCTGTGCTATGTTGTAGCTGCTGTAGTAGCTCTAGCTGAGATCTCACACAAAAGAAATTACTTATTAACAGCGATTTATTGGGTGGTGTCACAGCTTTTCTCAGAGACTGCTCCTCTTCTATTCTAATTTTGATTTTGTGGGGTATTGGAATTGAAGTCCAGTGTGGGTCCAATTCTGCTGCATATAAATTTTAATGCAATCTGTTCAGTTCTGGAGCACATTGAATAACCAAGGGTTGTGTAAGCTTGTTTTTGCTTTTGTATTCAGTAAAAGAAACAGCGTTTTTACAAGCCACATACCAGTTAATTTTTTGCTGCTCATTTCTTTTGCGCAATTTATATCCAAGGATTAATTAAGCATGTTTGTGTTATTGTAGTCAGTAAAAGAAACTGTGTTTTTCAACGCCAAATATGAGGAAATTTTTCCTGTTAATTCCTGTAGCATAATTTATATCCGAAGGTTAATTAAGCGTGTTTCTGCTTTTGTAGTCAGTAAAATACACGGTGTTTTAACACGCCACATACACGTTAAAGGGGTTTTGCCACGATCTCATTTCATACTTCCTGAATCCAGCTCTTCAGTTCTGTGTGCTCAGAAGGGGGCGTGTGTAGTCAAAGAAAGGTCTGTTTATGTAAAGTATTGTGAGTAGCTGAGAGGTAAAGTTTTTGCCTCCAGGCACAAGGGTCCTCGATTCAAATCCCTGCAGGAACCAAACCTGTGTTTTTTTTCTCTTTATCAATACACAGACCTCATTGAGATTTCTTTTTATTTATTTGCACTGTTTGATTAATTACTGAGGAGCACAGAGGACGGGAGTAGAGTGACAGCACCTGAGATTGAACACTCAGTAGCTGCCTGAGAGGAGAGGTGACGTCTGAGCATGTGCGACCAGGACTGAGGAGCTCTCAGCCCTGGTCTTATCTCCTGGAGATGAGCTGTGAACAATAGATCACTAAAGGAGAAGCTAAAACAAAAACGGTCCAGAATTTTTAATAATAATGAATGGTGAAAATGCTTGTTATCTCATTTGCAAGCTTCCCACGTCAATTTTACTTTGTGGCAAAACCCCTTTAATTTTTTCCTGCTCATTTCTTTTGCGCAATTAATATCCAAGAGTTAATTAAGCGTGTTTGTGCTATTGTAGTCAGTAAAAAAAATTGTGTTTTTCAACGCCAAATAAATTTTTTTTCTGTTGCTTCCTGTAGCATAATTTATATTCGAAGGTTAATTAAGCGTGTTTCTGCTTTTGTAGTCAGTAAAAGAAACGGCGTTTTAGCACGACACATACCAGTTAATTTTTTTGCTGCTCATTTCTTTTGTGCAATTTATATCCAAGGGTTAATTAAGCATGTTTGTGCTATTGTAGTCAGTAATAGAAACGTTGCTTTTCAACGCCAAAGACGAGGACATTTTTCCTGGTGATTCCTGTAGCATAATTTATATGCGAAGGTTAGTTAAGAATGTTTCTGCTATTGTGGTCAGGAAAAGAAACAGTGTTTTCCAACGCCAAAGACGAAATTTTTCCTGTTGCTTCCTGAAGCATAATTTATATCCGAAGGTTAATTAAGCATGTTTGTGCTATTGTAGTCAGTAAAATAAACTGTGTTTTTCAACGCCAAAGACAAAAATTTTTGCGTTGATTCCTGTAACATAATTTATATCTGAAGGTTATTTAAGTGTGTTTCTCGTTTTGTAGTCAGTAAAATAAGCAGTGTTTTTCAACGCCAAAGACAAAATTTTTCCTGAAGCATAATTTATATCTGGAGGTTAATTAAGCATGTTTCTGCTTTTGTAGTCAGTAAAATAAACTGCGTTTTAACACGCCACATACCAGTTAATATTTTGCTGCTCATTTCTTTTGCACAATTTATATCCGAGGGTTAATTAAGTGTGTTTGTGCTATTGTAGTCAGTAAAAAAAAAGTTTTTTTTTTTCAATGAATAAGACACGAAAATTTTTTCTGGTGATTCCTGTAGCATAATTTATATCCGAAGGTTAATTAAGCGTGTTTCTGCTTTTGTAGTCAGTAAAATACACGGCGTTTTAACACGCCACATACAAGTTAACTTTTGGCTGCTCATTTCTTTTGCGTAATTTATATCCAAGGGTTAATTAAGTGTGTTTGTGCTACTGTAGTCAGTAAAATAAACAGTGTTTTTCACCGCAAAAGATGAAATTTTTCCTGTAGCATAATTTATATCCAAAGGTTAATTAAGCGTGTTTCTGCTTTTGTAGACAGTAAAATAAACGGTGTTTTTCAACGCCAAAGACGAGGAAATTTTTCCTGGTGATTCCTGTAGCATAATTTATATCCGAAGGTTAATTAAGCGTGTTTCTGCTTTTGTAGTCAGTAAAATACACGGCATTTTAACACGCCACATACCAGTAAATTTTTTCCTGGTGATTTCTGTAGCGCAATTTATCCAAGGGTTACCTTAGCCTGTTAGTGGGTCATTTGGGTCAAATACAGGGTATGTATTTATCATATACAGATATCTTCATTTAAAAGAGTCTGTAAATTTTTGAACCAAATAGTATGTCAGACAGAGAGGTGGCAGGGTCTCACATCGAGTGGCTGTGGCCCCAAACATTCCTGGAACAGGCACAGGTCGCAGCACAGTAAGGGGACGTCACAGCAGGGGTCACTCAGTGAGGCCAGAACTGCCGGTGTCATCTAGCGGCCATGTGTTGACCAGCAACACAAGGGTTCTTGATTATTTGAGTAGGTCATTCACTTCCTCCCAGATGACATCTGACAACCCCAGTCAAGAGTCGGTGGGAACGTCAGACACAACCCTTAGTTGGGATGGTCCGGGAACAGCTCAGCGGCTCTCACCTGTCCTCAACCCGCCTCTTTCCCGTCCGATTCCCTCAGCCAGAGAACTAGTGTGTGGTCTGGGCTCAGCGATGAACAATTTGAGGAGGACAGTCAGCAGCTACTTGGCAGCGAAGACATTGGGCCAATATCACCTGATTCTTGCAGTAGGCGGCAAAGTATGAATGTGGAGAGTGGCATGGGAGGTCATGTTGTGAGGGATCAGCCTCTGCATACAAAGACCATTGAGGAGGACAGCAGTGAAGATCAAACAATAATCGATTATTATATAGCCGACTGCACTTGGGAGCCGGGTGAAGCAAGGGCTTCATCATTATCAGGAGAAGAGGGCGTCAACTTGCGCGTCAGGCAGCGGTGCAGCTAGCAAGTGGGTAGTGTGGCCATGAGTCAGCAGGGTAGCAGCAGCGCAAGATCGGGAGCCAAAGGGCCACAGGGTAGAAAGCCCGCTTCGCAGGTCCAAGAAAGAGCCCGTTTTGCGGCGGGCTCTGGTGAAAACCGAGACCTACTTAGATTCCGCTCCCTGGCGTGGCAATTGCCATCGTCCCCTTACTGTGCTGCGATCTGTGGCGGCTCCGGTAACCTACTACAGTATTCTTTGACGCTATCGTAGGATCTTAGCCCTCAGCTTGTTTTTTTCCAGCTGGCGCTGCCATGACTTTCTCAGGCTGCATTCCTGCTACAGTTTTTTGGTCAGTTTTGCCCCCGTAAGTGCCCAGGGAATTTTAGAGTGAAGCCATTCTAAGAGCGGCAGCTGTTGCATAGTTGCATAGTTACATAGTTTGTCAGGCCGAAAAAAGTCATACGTCCATCCAGTTCAGCCCATTTATTAAAGTGTTGCTAAAGTGTAAAGTGTTGATCCAGAGGAAGGCAAAAACCCCCATGAGGTAGAAGCCAATTGTCCTCATGTTAGGGAAAAAAATTCCTTCCTGACTCCAATCTGGCAATCGGAATAAATCCCTGGATCAACGACCCCCTCAGAATCCTAGTCACAATAAATTGTTATATTACATCTAGAAATGTATCCAGACCCTTCTTCAGAATCCTATTCACTATAACTTGTTATGTTATCACTCTCCAGAAATGCATCCAAGCCCTTCTTGAACTCTGTTAGTGAATTCACCATGACAATTTCCTCTGGCAGAGAGTTCCACAGTCTCACCGCTCTAACAGTAAATAATCCCTTTCTATGTTTATGTAGAAACTTTCTTTTCTCAAGCCGTAGAGGATGCCCCTTGTTCTAGATACAGTCCTGGGTATAAATAATCTTTAGCGAGATCTCTTTATTGGCCCTTAATATATTTAAACATATTTATTATGTCCCCCGAAGCTGTCTTTTCTCTAAACTAAATAACCCTAACCTTGCTAATCTTTCTGGATATTGCAGTCCACCCAGGCCTTTAATTATTTTGTTGCCCTCCTTTGTACTTGTTCAAGCTCTACAATGTCTTTCCTGTGCACTGGTGCCCAAAACTGTAAACAATATTCCATGTGTGGTCTAACCAGTTACTTGTATAGTGGGAGAATAATGTTCCATCATGTGCATCTATGCCTCTTTTAATACACCCCATGATCCAATTAGCCTTGGCAGCTGCTGCCTGACACTGGCTGCTACAGTTAAGTTTACTGTCCACAAGGATTCCCAAGTCCTTCTCCGTGTCACTTTTACACAGTGTTTTTCCATTTAACATGTAATCATGTAATGGATTTTTCCTCCCCAAGTGCATAACCTTGCATTTATCAGGGTTAAACCTCATCTGCCACTTCTCAGACCAGGCCTCCAACCTATCCAGATCCCTTTGTAAAAACACATTATCCTCTATTGTGTGGATTCCTTTACAGAGCTTAGTATCATCTGCAAAGATCGATATTCTACTGTGCAATCCCTGCGTAAGATCATTTATGAAAATATTAAAGAGGATAGGGCCCAATACTGAGCCCTGTGGTACCCCACTAGTAACAGGGATCCAGTCTGAGTATGTACCGTTAATTACCACCCTTTGTTTTCTATCAGTGAGCCAGTTGCTTACCCACTTGCACACATTTTCCCCCAGTCCAAGCATTCTCACTTTACTTACCAACCTTTTATGTGGAACAGTATCAAATGCTTTAGAAAAATCCAAATATATGACATCCAGTGCCTCACCCCGATCCAGTCTGGAACTAACCTCCTTATAGAAGCTGATGAGATTAGTCTGACAGGACCGATCCTTCATAAACCCATGCTGGAACGGCGTTATACATTTATTTTCAGTGAGATACTCCAGGATAGCATCTCTTAGAAAACCTTCAAACATTTTACCCACAACAGAGGTTAAGCTTACCGGTCTATAGTTTCCAGGATCACTTTTTGACCCCTTCTTGAATATTGGCACCACATTTGCTATGCTCCAATCCTTTGGGACATACCCCGTTATTATACAGTCCATAAATATTAAAAATAGGGGCCTATCTAACACATTACTTAACTCCCTTAGGACACGCGGGTGTATGCCATCAGGGCCTGGGGATTTGTCTATTTTAATCTTCCTAAGGCGGAGCTGCACTTCTTCTTGGGTTAGACAAGAAACATTTAAGTTGGAATTTACCTCCTCCTTTGCTCATCAACAGGAAGCTCATCCTCCTCGGTAAATACCGTGGAGAAGAAATTGTTTAATAGGTTTGCTTTTTTCTCATCGCCCTCTATAGTCTCTCCCTCTGTACTTTTTAAGGGGTCAACATTTTCTTTTTTAATCTTTTTACTATTTATATAGTTAAAAAATTTTTTGGGGTTAGTTTTACTTTCTATGGCGATACGTCTTTCCGTCTCCAGCTTTGCTTTCTTTATCTTTATTTTACACACTTTATTTTCTTCCCTATATCTTCTTAGCGCCTCTTCACTGCCCTCCTGTTTTAGTAGCTGAAACGCTTTCTTTTTGTTTTTTAATGCCTCCTTCACATCCCTGTTGATCCACATTGTGTTTTTCCTGTTTCTAATAATTTTTTTTACCATATGGTATGTACTTCTCACAGTGGGCGCCTAAGATGTTTTTAAAGATCTCCCATTTTTTTTTTGCTCTGCCATTTTTAAACACCTTGTCCCAGTCAATACAGTTTAGTGCCTCTCTAAGCAGGGTAAAATTAGCCATCCTCAAGTTCATTGTTTTTGTGGCTCCATGACAAAAAGCTCTATTGAAGGATAAATGGAAGTTTATTATATTATGGTCACTATTCCCTAGGTGCCCCTCAACCTGGACCTTTGTTACTCTGTCAGATCTATTAGTCAAGACTATTAAGTCTAGAAGGGCCTTTCCTCTAGTCGGTTCCTGCACCATTTGGGAAAGGTAATTATCTTTAGTTATAGACAAAAACCTGTTTGCTTTGTGAGAGCTACAGGTTTCAGATTCCCAGTTTATGTCTGGGTAGTTAAAGTCGCCCAGAATAACAAACATCATTCTGAATAGATGCTTCATCTATTTGCCTGAGGAGCATATCTTCTATGGGTTCTGTTATATTTGGAGGCCTATAGCAGACTCCTATTAGAATTATATTACTGTTACTACCCCCATGTATATTTACCCATAATGATTCCACCTGTTCACTCCTGTACCTATATTTTCTTGCAGTGTTGGCTTCAGATTGGATTTTACATAGAGACAGACACCGCCCACCTTCCTGGTTTAACGGTCACTTCTAAAAAGACTTTTACCCTGCTAGTTAACCGCCCTGTCGTAGCTATCGTCCAGCCATGTCTCCGTTATTCCCACTATGTCATATTTTTCTTCTGTAATTAATACTTCTAGTTTATTTATTTTGTTGGTTAGAATCCTGGCATTGGTCAGCATTCAATTTAGAGATTTTCCAGTTTTTATTCCTTTCTCCCTATTCTTTTTAACTATTGCTACACCCCTTCCCTCCACTCCACCCCCTGATTTATTACTAATTCCCAGCTCTCTATCTTCACTATCTTGCATGCTATATGTGTAGTTTCCCTCCCCCCCAGTCCCTAGTTTAAATATTCCTCCTGCTTCCTAGCCATTTTGTCCCCCAATACAGCTGCACCCTCCCCATTTAGGGACAGCCCATCCCTAGCATAGAGCCTGTAGCCAAGACAGAGGTCAGCCCAGTTCTCCAAAAACCCAAATCCCTCTTTCCTACACCAATTTTTTGAGCCACTTATTCACCTCTCTAATCTCCCTCTGCCTGTCTGGTGTGGCCCGTGGAACGTAATATTTCTGAAAATATTACCTTGGAGGTCCTTGCCTTGAGCTTTTTTCCTAAGTCCCTGAAATCATTTTTAAGGACACTCCACCTACCTCTAACTTTGTCATTGGTGCCAATGTGGACCATGACAGCTGGATTCTCACAGCCCCACCCAGCAATCTGTCAGCCCAATCCGTGATATGTCGAACCCGGGCCCCAGGTAAACAACATATTGTTCAACGCTCCCGGTCTTTGTGGCAGGTTGCCCTGTCTGTGCCCCTTATAATGCAGTCCCCAACTACTAGCACCTGTCTAGTCTGACCTGCACTCCTATTCCCAATCTTACTGGAGCAGACAGGGGTAGTGTCTTGCTGCAGCAATGCTATTTCTGAGCCGACATCCCCATCATCCACCAATCTTGCAAATTTGTTGGGGTGTGCCAGTTCAGAACTAGCCTCCCTACCACTCTTCCCTCTACCCTTTTTTCTCACTGTTACCCAGCTAGCTGCCTCATGTTCCTGCACTTCCATGCTACCATCCTCCCCAGCATCTACACCTGCGAGTGATTGCTCAGTGAGCAGCAAACTCGCTTCCAAGTTGGCAATGGATCTCAGTGTTGCCACTTGCTCATTTAGATCCAGGATACTGGCTTCTAAATGTGCAGTGTGCACACATCTTGCACAGCAGTATGCCCCCTCGAAGTGTTGCTCAAGGATGGCATACATTGCACAGGTTGTGCACTGGACAGCATTGTCAAACATGGAACTCATGGGGATGTTACCAAAAAAAAAGAAATACAGATACAAATATGAAAAATCTGTATAATACTGCCCTTTCTAAAAGCCCCAAAGCTAAAGTCCCCCAATATTAAGTCTCACACTTAAAACAAAACAGACACACTCACACGCTCAGAATACTCGCTTAGACCACTTAGCTTTTAACCCTTTGATCCAGCAGCAGCAACTCTCCTCTGTGCGTGTCATACTAAAACACAGCATTGTATGAAGACCAAACCAAGCTCCCTCTGCATATTTAAGCATGGCACAATGTTCTACAGCACTCTACAGGCTCTCTCCAGCCAGGAAATAGCTGTTTTTTAACATGATTCGTCCCGAAGTAATTCGGGACGAAACGGATTATGTCACAAAGTTCGGCGAAGTCGGCGAATCGAATTTTTGAGAAATTCGCCCATCTCTAGTCACATGCAGTGAATGCATGAGTTGAAATGGAGGGAACACTTGGCAAAAAAGGCCACACCAGTCCCGGGCTTCCAGCCACTGTCATACCCTCTATCTCCGGCTCCTCCTCCTCCGTCACTTCCAAGACAGAGCATTCCTCAGCTGCCCATGTCTCTCAGCGTCATGAGCAAGGATCAGCCTCCGCTTCAGCCTCCACCGTCGCCCGAGAACCACCACCACCGTCAGCGACCCATCTTACCCTTTCTCCTTCTACCAGTTTGACCTTCACACCGTACAGTGGCCAGTCTAGCAGCCAGCCTTCTGTCTACCAGGTTTGGGAGCAGAAGAAACACTTTAACCCAAACCATCCCAAAGCCAAAAGCCTGAATGTCGGCATTGCCAGGCTTTTGGCCTTGGAAATGTTGCCTTTCCGTCTGGTGGACACAGATGGGTTCCACCACATCATGGCCCTTGCCTGCCCAAAATGCCAGATGCCAAGCAGGCATTTCTTTGCCAGAAAAGCCGTCCCTGCCCAGGCCAGCCACGTGTCATCTAAAATTTCAAGCGCGTTGTCTGCATCTGTGTCCGGAAAAGTCCATTTGACCACTGATACATGGACTAGTAAGCACAGCCAAGGCTGCTATATCTCTGTGACAGCTCACTGGGTGAGCTGGGTGGAAGTCTCTGGCGGTGACGGTGGCTCTCAGGCTCGGCGCATGCTGTTCAAAACCGCAGGGATGGTGCAGGGTTCTTTCTCCCAAGGTCCACGGGTAGCATCACGTTCCCAGATAAACCAGGCCGTGTTGAAATTAATCTGTCTTGCAGACCGTCAACACACAGGTCAGGAGCTGTGGACGGCTCTTCGCAACGAGACCGAGCGCTGGCTGGATGACAAGAAATTTGTGCCAGGCAAGGTGGTGTGCGATAACGGTTGAAATCTGCTGGCCGCCCTTAAGATCGATAGGCTGAAGCACTTACCTTGCCTGGCACATGTCATGAACCTCGTCGTCCAGAGATTTCTAAAGCGCTACCTGGGTCTGGACTGCCTACTGAGGAAGGCTCGAGGTCTGAGCTCACACTTCCACCATGGCAACACGCCAGAATTCCACCCTCCACATGCTCCAGCGATTGTGGCAGCAGCGCAATGCCATTACGCAGTACGAAGTGACACATGGCCTGACAAGCAGCGGTGCGGACCTCGGGGTGTTGAGCCACTGAGAGTGGAGGCAGGTGAAAGAGCTCTGCATCATCTTTGCCAGTTTTAAAGAAGAAACCAAAATGGTCAGTGCGGACAATGCTCTTGTCAGCATGAGCATTGTGGTGATCTTAGTTCTGGAACAAGTGTTGGACACTCTGAAACAGCAGGTCCGACCAGCGACGGAGGAGGAGACGGACACAGAGCGTTTCTCTCCATGGAATCCAGAAGGCCCGACAGTTTCATAACTTTATAGGTCGTCATTAGGCAGTGGTTCGTGGTTCAAGGCTGGTGCAAGGCGGCACCTCAGCTCTCAGGGTACATCATCTGAGGCAAGTCGGGGCTGTGTTGAAGCTGAGGCGGAGGAAACAGAGGAGGAAGATGAGGTATTCCTGGACACTGACATTACCAATTTCCCTGCCTTGGAAAGAGGTTGGCATGGATTTGAGGCGGAGGAGGAAGATGAGGAAGATCAGTTTGCTAGTGCCCCTCGACCCAGAGGCTTGAGAAATCAAGGCTCCATCTCTCGCATGAGTGCTTGGATGCTCCATTTCCTCCAACATGATCCTCGCATTAAGGCCATTAAAATGAACAACAGTTACTGGGTGGCCATCCTCCTCGATCCCCGGTACAAAGCAAAACTCAGCACTTTCCTTTCACCCACCCAAATAGAGAGTAAAATGCAGGATTTAGAGACTGTGCTGACTGATCAACTGGAGACATCGGTTGCGTCTGCTTCACGGTCTTCAAATGTCACGGTGGAACAACGTCAGCAACGTGACAGCAGTAGAGTGCCAAGTAGCCACAGCAGCAACAGGCATTGTGGAAGAAGCCTAATGGGGGACCTCTGGCAATCCTTTTTTACCACCTCACCAATGCATGTAATGCAGGGCACACATACAACACACAGAGACCGGCTTAAGATCATGATGCACGACTATCTGCGTCTTAACACCGATGTTTTTGGATATGTTCCGGACCCAAACGATTTCTGGGTATCCAAAATGGATGAATGGTCCGAGCTCGCTCACCACGCCATAGAGGTGTTGTCCTGCCCAGTAGCCAGCATCATATCTGAGCAGATCTTCAGCACAGCTGGAAGAGTCATTACAGGCAAACGCATCCGGCTTTCCACTGATAATGTGGATCGTTTGACTTTCATCAAGATGAATCAGGCATGGATCTCTGATGATGTTGTAGCCCCAATTGCCAAGCTCACCGATTAGTTGCCGATCTACTTCACATTCCTCTTCAAACAGAAATGGTCCTCTTGAAAAAAAATTTTTTTAAATGATAATTTCTTACTTCAATTTTTATTCTCAGTTCCCAAAAGGTCATTTTGCTGGTTTTGCAGTGAGAAGACTGTAAAAGACACCAATTGTACACGGTTTCATGAAAAAAACGTATTCCGTCTACTTACTTCTTCATTAAAATTTTCCGCACTGTCAATGGTTTTGGGGTCATAGTGTTGTAAGATACAGCTATAATCAGGGTCTTTTGGAACAGAAATGTGGCTTCTAAGTGGCATTTCCCCTTCACAATTTTTAACAGTGGCTGAGAAGTCATTTGTATAATTTTTTGGGTCATACTGCGGTGAAATACAGCTATACTACAGGTCCTATTTTAAAAAATGTGGTTTCTAACAGACATTTGTTCTTCACAATTGTCAACAGTGGCCAAAGGGTCATGTTTTGAATTTTTGGGGGCATGTTCGTGGGAAATACAGCTATGCTACAGGTCTTATTTTAAAAAATGTGGCTTCTAACAGGCATTTGTTCTTCACAATTGTCAACAGTGGCTGAACGGTCAAAGGTCTTAGCTCACAATTCCGCTTCCACACTCTGCTTCAGCACAACTGTTTTCGTTGCTGCATCATAAGGGCTTTTTTGCCGTGTTAATAGATGACGGACGCCAGCCCTGGCTCTCACCACACCCACTGTAACTCCGGCCCTGCTAACTGAACCTGCGTTTTAATAGAAGACGGACGCCAGCCCTGGCTCTCAACGCACCCACTGTAATTCCGACGCTGCTAGCTGAACCTGCATGTTAATAGATGACGGACGCCAGGCCTGGCTCTCACCACACCCACTGTTACTCCGGCACTGCTAGCTGAACCTGCGTGATTTACATTTACAGCCTCACCTGCCTTGATCAGCAATTTCCTTCAACCTACTTGACAGTAGAATGCAGCGTTTGCTTCACATTCACTTTCCAATGTCATGGTGTAATAATGTCACCAGTAGAAGGGCAAGTAGCTCTAGCGGCAGCAGTATTGGAATTTTTTAAATTTTTTTAAATATAGTTTATTTCTTAAACTAAGAACCTCCTGTTCGTTTTTTATATAGTTTTGCTGAGAAGCATTAGATAAACGTATAGTGTGAGGATGTGTGATCCATGTTTCTTTTTTGCATATGTTTTACAATGTATCCTTGCTTTTTCACACATGGATCAGCACTCCTCCCCATTTGGCCCAGGTGTTTTTAATTAGCAGTAGTCTGTATAAAAGGGTGAAAGCCCTGCTCCTTTCAGTCTACTTGCAGGGAGCCCAAGGGAAGGTAAGCTGTGTCAACCTTTCCATTTTTTTGTGGCGGTGCTGTATGGCGGCCATTGTTGCTGTTCATCTGGTGGGGGTGCGCCTAAGCCACTAGGTTCTGCAGGTGGGGTGGGGCCAATGGATTTTCCCCCTCTGTGCTTTTTCTGGGCGGTCCCCTCGGGTTTCTCCCTTAGGTGGAACCCCCTTAAAAAAAGGGGCCCCCGATCAAGTGGGGGCCCATACGTTTTTATCAAAAAGTATCTAAAAAACCCCCCTGTGGTTTTTTATATACTTTGCTAAAAATTTAGATAAATATAGTTTTGGGGGATGTGTGATCCATGTTTCTTTTTGATATTTTTACAAGTTCCTTCTTTTTCAACATATAGCATCCTCCCCCATTTGGCCCCCCCTGTTTTTTAATTAACAGTAGTCTTTAAAAAAAAGGGTGAAAGCCCTGCTCCTTTTATCTACTTGAGGAGCCCCAAGGAATAATTGTCAACCTTTTTCCCTTTTTTTTTGGGGGCGGTGCGTTGGCGGCCATTACATTTACTTTCATTACATTTTTATTGTAAATTTTTGCTGATGGTCCCTAGGGCACCTGGGGATTTTTGGGTTTTCCCCTGTGTTAAAGTATATGGTATCAATTTTCCATTTCACAAAAAAAACTGTTCAAAGACTTTTTCTTAGGCACTTTTTTAAACTTGAGTCATGCGGATTTGGGCTGGTTTTACAAAAGGCATAGCCAAAAATCCTTTTTCTAAAATGGGGGTTAAAGATCCCTTTTTCCTGCACTTTTTAATTTTGGGTCAGAAATTTAAGGGGCTCTGCGGGCCCAAAATACAATTTTCCCTTCAACTAAAAAGGGGTTCAAAGACTCCTTTTTACAACACTTTTTATCTTGGGTTTGAATTTGGGGATCTGCGTCCAAGTAGGGATAGTCAAGTCCCCGTTCAACTAAAAAGGTGGTTCAAAGACTCCCTTTTTTAGCACTTTTTTAATCTGTGGGGATTAATTTTTAAAGGGCATCTCCCAACAGGGTTTTCAAATTTTCCTGTTCAACTAAATGGTGGTTGAAAGACTCCTTTTCCCCATTTTTTTTCTGTTCATAAATTTTAAGGGGAGCTGCGGGCCAGGACAGGGTATCAATACCCTTCAACTAAAAAGATGGGTTTAAAAACTCCTTTTTTTAAGCACTTTTTTAAACTTGGGTTAGACAGGTTTTTGGGTCATGTGCAGTCCTGATTTTAAATCAAAGTCCGTTCAACTAAAATGGGGGTTCAAACTCCTTTTTCAGGCACTTTTTTAAACGGGGTCTGTAATTTAAGGGGCACCGGTCCAAAGGCATGTCAATGTCCTGTTTAACTAAAATGGTGGTTTAAAACTTTTTTTCCCAAATTTTTAAATTGTGGGCATGCAATTTTTGGGTATGCTGGGTCCGGAAGGGACAGTAAATGTCCGTTCACTAAAAATGGTGGTTCAAGACTCCTTTTTGCCAAGCATTTTTAAACTGTGGGTTAGACAGGTTTAAAGGGGTAAAACTGCGGCCAGATAGGTATTTCAATGTCCAGTTTAAATAAAATGGGTTCAAATCCTTTTTTCCCGAATTTTTTAAATTTTGGGGCAACGGGGAAAAGGGGCATGCTGCGGTAAAGGACAGTATAGTCAATATCCATTTTTAACTAAAAAGGGGGTTCAAAAATTCCTTTAAGGCCTTTTTTTTCTTATCATTGATTAAGGGGCTCGCGGGCCAGGGCGGGATAGTCAATTTCCTTTCAACAAAATGGGGGTTCAAAGACTCCTTTTTTCCGGCCATTTTAATTGTTGTATGCAATTAAGGGGTTTTCTGCTCCAACAGGGGTACAATGTTTTTCCCTTCAATAAAAGGGGGTCAAAATCCCCTTTCACACTTTTTTAAACGGGGTCTGTAGGGTTAAAGGGTCATGCTGCGTCCAGGGCAGGAATAAAAGTCCTGTTCAACTGAAAAGTGGTTTAAAAACTCCTTTTTCGGCACTTTTTTAATTTTTGGGTCAGCAGGGGTTTTGGGGTTTTCTGTGGGAAGGACAGGGATATCAATGTCCAGCTCAACTAAATGGTGTTTAAAGACTCCCCTTTCACACTTTTTTTAAACTGTGGGTCTTTATGTTAAACGTCTTTCTGCGTTTCCGGACAGGGTATCAATTTCCCTTCAAATAAAATGATGGTTCAAAATACTGCCCTTCTGGCACTTTTTTAAATTTTTGGGTTTTTGCGGTTTAAGGTCATGTGTTACAGGGCGGGGTAGTGTTGTCTTGACTTTTTTTCGACTCTTGTTTCCTAATTGCTTGTCTAAGACTAACACGTATATTTTCTGTTTTGGATGTTTAAATTTCCCGCTTTTTTTCCCTTTTTTGGGTGTAAAAATAACCCTTTTTCCTTCCCCAAAAACATTAATCCTTTGGGAGTGATGGCATTGTGTCGTAATCATTGGGGGAAGTGTTCATCAATTATCATGGGACTTTGATAGTCGATAACGGGATTATCGCCGATGACCTTTAAAAGTTTTGGGGGAAGGAAACAACACCTTCATTCTTACCCCAAACGGGGCGGAGAGCGGGGGATTAACATCCACAACAAAAATGGATATGTGCTACTTTTTTGCAACACAATTAGGCAAAAAGAGTCACAGAAAAAAAAAAACTTTTTCACTACCCCTGTTTGTTACAGCAACCCCCTTAAACCCTGTACCACAAATTAAAAAATGCCGAAGGCAGTATGATTTGAACCAAACATTTTCTTGAACGGGACATTGACTATCCTGCCCTGGAATGCACATGACCCTTAAAACCTGTTGACCCAAAATTTAAAAAGGGCGGGAAAAAAAAAGTTTTTTTCCCCCCCCTTTTTTGGATGGAATCCCACCACGTCTTTCTTTCTCTTTTTTTTAATTTTTTAAAAGGGGTTTCTCACTACAGGTTTTGCATATTTAAGATCTTCAAAAAAAAGTCAATTTTGAATATGTGTCCATTAACGTGTCCTACCTATTTTTTTTTACACCACATCACCTTGACCCGTTTTTTGTAAAAAAATGTCTGTTAAAACCTCTTTTTTTAAAAAATTGACCTGAAGTATAGTGCATTCACGCAACATGCCCCCAAAAAATTTAAAAAAACATGCCCCTTGAGCCCTCTTGACAATTGTGAAAAAAATGTCTTTTTAAAAACCACTTTTTTGAAAGGGCCCTGTTATTCTGCATTTAAAAACCCATGACCCAAAAAATTATAAAAGTACTTCTCACCACTTTAAAAAGTAGGGAAAATGCCCCTTAAAGCCACATTTTTCCAAAGGGCCATTTTTTGCTGTTTCACAAACCCTGACCCCAAAAAACCATTTACAGGGAAAATTCAAAAATAAAGTAGTAATGAAAAAAAGTTTTTTTTTTGAAATCCCTTGGGGTCTTTTAATCTCCTCACCCAAAAAACCCAAAATGAATTTTTGGAACCCGAGAATAAAAATTTTAAAAAATGATCCTTTTAAAAAAATGTTCAAGGGACCATTTTTTTCGGAAAAGGGGAAGGAATGACTGGCAACTAAACGGTTGTCGGCAATTGGGGGCCCTACATATCAGAGATCCATGCTTGATTCCTTGTGAAACAAACGATCGACATTATCTGTGGGGAAAAAAAATCTTTGTCTTAAAACTCCCCACGTGCTGAAGGGCCGCTCAATAAGACGCTGGGCGGGGAGGACAAACCTTATCTTGGGCCACAAACTCGGGCAATTCACCATTTTGGATAACCCGAAATCGATTTTTCCCCGGAAAAACATCCCAAAAAATCGGGGTTGAGAGAGTAGTCGGCACCATGATTTAAGCGGGGCTCGGTGTTGTATGGTGCCCCCGCAACTTTTTGATGAGGGGGGGGAAATAAAGTTTGCCAAGGGCCCCATTAGGCTTCTGCACCCCTGTTTGCGCTCCCTACGGGTACTTTGGGACCACTCTTTCACGTTCTGACGTTTTTCCACCTGACATTTGGAAAACGTGAAGCAAAGTAAAAATTTTTTCCAATTTACAATCAGCAGTTCCCAAAATTCCGCATTTTTCTCCTATTTTGGGGGGGGAAGAAAGTGCGAGTTTTTTTTTCCGGGATTGAGGGGGGGTGGCCCCCCAATAAATTTTGTTCATTTTGTGGGCCCTTTAAAGCAGGGTCTGTTGGGGGAATGGGGCATCCAAGCACTCATGTGGAATGAGCCTTATTTCCCAAACCCCAGGGCGGGGGAAAAATCTTCCCTCCCCGCCTCAAAATTGGCCCAAACCTCTTTTCCCAAGGGAACGTCAGAAAGTTGGGTCCAGGGAAAACTCACTTCTCCTCCCCCGCTTCTTCCGGGCCCGCTTCAAAACCCCCCTATTGCCTCGATAATGCACCCTGAGAGTGATCGACCTTGCACTCCTGGACCCCGAACCCCTGCCTAAGAAGACATAAAAATTTGTGAAACTGTCGTCCTTCTGGATTCACTAGAAAGGCCCCGTTCCGTCTCCTCCTCCCGCTGGTGGGGGAAAGTTTCAAGTGTCCAAACGTTTTCCAGACTAAATCACCAAATGCTCATGTACGGGGATTGCCGCCTGACCATTTTGGGGGCTTCTTCAAAAAAGGAAGGAGGGGCGACTCTTTCACCTGCCTCCACTCTCGGGGGATCAACACCCCCAGGGCCGCCCGCTGCTTGTCAGGCCCTGTGTCCTTCGTACTGCGTAAAGGCATTCCTGCGCCCAATCGTGGAGCATGTGGGGGGGGAATTCCAGCTGTTGCCACGTCAAAAAGAACGGGAGGCCCAGCTGCCTGCAACGCCCAAAGGGGGGATGAAGCCGGGTGCGAAAGGCGAAGTGGGCTCAGCCCCCCAACCTTTCCCCCAGGGAGTCCCAAACCCGGGTTTTGCGCTTTGAAATTTTGGGCGACAAGGTTCATGACATTGTCGGGAAAGGGGTGTCTCCGCCTCCCTCTTAAAAGGAGGCCACAGATTTCGACCCTTTTTGCACACCACCTTCCTGGCACAAGGTTTTGCACCCAACCCGCGCTCGATCTCGTTGCAAAAGGGCTCCACACTCCGCCCGGTTTGCGGTCTCCAAGAAGATTAATTTCAAAACGGCCCGGTTTTTATGGGGATGATGCCACCAGAGGACCTTGGGAAAAGAACCCTGCACCATCCCCCGCTGTTTTTTAAAGCGTGCGCCCCGGGCCTGAGAGCCCCGCACCCCGGACATCCACCCAGCCACCCAGTGAGCTGTCACAGAGAAAAGAGGCTTTGGCCGTACTTACTATCCATGTTCGGGGTCAGTGGACTTTGCGGAAACAGATGCAGACAAGCGTTGAAAATTTTAGATGAACGTGGTGGTCAGGGGGGGACGGCTTTTTGGAAAAGAAATCCTGTCCATCGGGGGGGGCAAGGGGCCTGCTGGCGGAACCCCTGTGTCCACCGATGGAAAGGCAACATTTCCAATGCCAAAAGCCTGGCAATGCAGACATTCAGGCTTTTTTACTTTGGATTTTTGGTTAAAGTTTTCTTTTTGTCCCAAACCTAAGACAAAGGCTGGCTGCGATGGGTCTGGTGGTACTCGGGCGGGGTGGAGGGTGAACGGACGTTCTTGATCAGACTCTGAAGACATGGGGGGCTGAGGAACGTTTGGGGGGTTTGGGAGGAGGGGGAGGCAAGAAGGGGTGTGACATTTTTGGTTTTGGAAGCCCGGCATCGGTGTGGCCTTTTTTCGCCAAGTGTTCCCTCCATTTCAAACCATGCATTCGCTGCATGTGACTAGACATGTTGGTGGTGGTTAAACACCTAAAATCTTCCCTCTATGATGCGTTTACGGCAAAGGCGGCAATGACATCGCTGGGTGAATCAGAGGCTTGCTCGAAAATGGCCAGGCTTGAGAGGCCCTGGACCTTTTCGCGGCGATAAGCGAGAGCGGTTTTTTCTGCTGACCGTGGTGGCGGATTAATTCAGGGACTTTGCGACCGCCCTCTCCCTTTTTGAGGCGGGAGCCGTACTGACACTACCCTATCGTCTTCCTCCTCTTCCAGTGATGAAGCGCTCGCAAGCAAATTCTGCTGAAAAGACCACGTTGGATCCGCAATGTCGTCATCATCATCATCAACACAGGTGACTTCCTCGTCCTGACATTCTGCATCCTGGAGCTGCGGGCTACAAGCAACAGCACCGCAAGACGTTCCCGCCGCCGCGATTTTTGCCGATTGACCGGCTTCCTTCACCTCCTCTGATGGCTTTAGTAACTGGGCGTCAGAGCAGACAAAATCACCCTCTTTGGCCTTTTGATCTTGGAAATGCCTTCTGACCCCAACCGCATTTTGTCATCAAAGAGGTCTTCAGAAAATGGATTATCACAGTGGTGGGTACACGAGTTGACTTTGGGCTCCCTTTTCGCTTCATGTTGGACGGATGCTGTTGATGCTGATGACTACATTTGTGGCCGTGACTGGTGAGGGACGAGGAGGTAAGACTGCTGGATGCTGGTTACATAAACCACTGAAGAACAGATTGGCGACTTGTTCGTTACTGAGATTCACGGGCCCGACCCAGCGATGACAGGCCTGATGCCCCTGCAAACCGATGATCCGCTGGCATGCGTGTTGTCCCCAGAAATGGAAGGAAGCCCCTTCTCTCGTCCCTTTCACCACCATGTCCAAACCCCCTCTTTGCTCGCTTACCCCCTGCATTCGCTCCATGTTCGGGAAATATAAAAATTTAAGAAAGTATGGAAAGAGTTTTTGACAGTTCTTATTAAAAGATGGCAAATCACAGCTATTCTTAACCCCTCTAATTTCCTACAGCAAGTAGATTAGAAACTGAAATGTTTCTAGCGAATACCTGTGAAATGCGGTTGGGGGAAAAGAACCCGTAAGACAAAATCAACAGTGTTCTTCCTTCATCCCAGGGATTTAATACTGCCAGTAGGACTAGGATTTAATAGTTTTCAAAAGTATATACAAGTGCACTATCTGCGCCAAATGAGATTCAACGAGCGCAATAAAACTATTCAAAAGTTACACGGATGAGAAATTGCGTTTTTTGCAACAATGACAAACGAGAACAGTTGCTAGAAAATTTTTCTATCAGAATTGTTGTACAATGTGGCTATTTGAAAAAAACTAGGGCCGCACCACGTGCAATACAGCTATTTAAAAGTTATACGGACAACAAACGGTTTTTGCACCAATGAAATACACCAACAGTAACTAAAAAACACCTGTTTGAAATGTATAAGGATAATAAAAGGTGGGTTTTGCACCTATGAAATACCCTGCAATTACTAGCAAACTTCTGTATCCTAATATAAGTACAAGGTGGGTCTTTGAACAAAAATGGGCTGCGCCAAAGTGAGAAAACACCTATTCAAAATTTATACGGATAATAAAAGGTGGGTTTTCACCAATGAAATACACCTGCAGTTACTACGAAAATTCTGTATCCTAATATAAGTACAAGGTGTGTCATTGAACAAAAATGGACTGCGCCAAAGTGATAAACAGCAATTTAAAATTTATACGGATAATAAAAGGTGGGTAATGCACCTATGAAATACAACTGCAATTACTAGCGATTTCTGTATTTCCCAATTAAGTTTCTAGGTGGGTCTTTGAACAAAAATGGGCTGCGCCAAAGTGAAAAACACCTATTCAAAAATGTTACGGATAATAAAAGGTGAGTTTTGCACCTATGAAATACATCTGCAATTACTAGGAAATTTCTGTATCCTAATATAAGTACAAGGTGGGTCTTTGAACAAAATTGGGCTGCGCCAAAGTCAAAAACACTTATTTAAAAGTTACACGGATAATAAAAGGTGGGTTTTGCACAAATGAAATACAACAGCAGTTACTAGAAAAATTTTGTAAGTACAAATGTAATGTAAGTACAAGGTGGGCCTTTGAACAAAACTGGGCTGCACAAAATAAAAGGTACTATTTCATCTCAGGTGCGAGGTGTGCTGGCCAAAAACTGGTAAAAAAAGCCATTACAATGCAGGTTCAAAGCAGAGTCTGGGCTGCACAATATACATTCTCCTTTCAAAAGCCTGCCTGCCTGTGTTCGCCCGCACCCCCCTCCCGCCCCGCGTCTGTACAGCGCTAGATGCTTCTTTAAAAGTCTCTGTCTAACTAAGAACTGAAATTCTCTAATCTACCTATGTTTAAAGTTCACAGCTAAAAGCATAGTTGTCTGTATGAATAAAAAGAACTGTGTCTCTGAGCTGAGCTATATTGAGAGAGATCTAGCATGCGTCCTGCTCTAATGAGACACACTGACACAATGATGAGGAACCGGAAACGCTTTTCTATGCAAAACGAGTTCATGTGATTTTTCCAGCCAATGACAACCATACACATCACAGTCATGACGTTGCACACCCAGCTTACCCTGCTCTATGCTCTAAGCTGATCTGCTGACCGCTAAAATGACAGGAAGCGACGAAAATGGCGCGATAGTAATAGATTATGCGCAGATTCTCACCTAAAATATCGCGTAATCGGAAATTTCCGATCAACCTAAAAACCATGCCAATTTCAACTTTGTCGATTATAATCGCTCATCCCTAGTCATCGTTGATAATCAACTATCGGATATCATATATCGACATGCTAATTGCCGATATTGACTATTGATCCGATAACAATAGTTGACACAATCGCTCATCACTGATCACAGCGCTTAGCTTCTCTCCATCTATCACCTCTGCTGTCAGGTAGGGAAGCATAAACCACCTAACAAGTTTACTTTTAGGTGATTTCAGTAGTTTTGAGCTAAACAGAAGTAGTTGGGGCAATAGCTAGACAAAAAGGACAAAGGATGGCTTTTTAATGATGGGTGTGATAATTACTTTAAAGGGGTTTTATCACAGAAAAAAATATCCTACACTGGCTGTTTGCAGCTAGCTGTACTCACTCGGCTATGTTCAGATCTCTCATAGAAGTGAATTAGGAGGACAATCGCAAGCCCTTCCCTCCTCATTCACTTGAATGGCCGGTTCACAGTTTCCTGCGAGCAGCTAGCGCAAGTCATTACACATGGTGATAAAACTCCTTTAACCCCCCCTTCCTGCCACATGGTCATAATTTTTTGCCTCTACATTTTTTCCTCCCTGACTTCCAAGAGGCACCTATGAACCAGAGTAAGGACTTATTTTTTATGGGCTACAGTGTATTTTTTTATTCATACTATTTTGGGATATATGTGACTTTTTGATCACTTTTTTTTTTTTTTTCAATTTTTTGGGGACATGAAATTACCAAAACAGCCACTCAATTTTGGCATTTGGATTTTTTTTCTTCTACATTGTTCGGCATATGGGGTGAATGATGCTGTACTTAAATAGACTGGACTTTCATTGACATGGTGATACCAATAATGTTTAACTTTTTTATTTACTTACCACTTATTTTTACTTATACATACAGCCCCCCAAGGTATGTTACCACTAAGGGGCTTGATTGCTCTTCTTAATTAGATAAATAATCCAGAGGATTATACCAAAGTTGTGGTTCTATTATCTCCTCTCTAAAGCAGGAAGTAATAGAAGCACTGACATGGCGACTATGGAAGTCTTCATTAGTCTTCCAGCTGCCATAGTAACCAATCGGCAATCTGTGATCTGCGCAGCACTATTCCTCATTTATTTAGATGGTATGGCTGTGATCTCTGCATCACCTAAATTAGGGTTAAGATTAGGGATTAGCGATATTATCGCCAAAAGTTGAGATCGGCACGGTTTTTAGGCTTTTCGGAAAATTCCTATCACGCGATAGTTTAGGTGACAATCTTACAGATAATCTATTACTATCGCGCCATTTTCAGCGTTTCCTGTCATTTTGGCGGCCAGTCATCAGCTTTGAGGATAGAGAGGGGTGAGGAGGATGTACAACGTCACCACTTTGCGGTGTATGGATCTCATTGGCTACAAAAATCACGTTACCTCGTTTTATCTATGCAACTGCATTTCCTGTTCAGCTCATTTTCTGTCTATGCCACGTCACAGGAGGATGTGTCTGCATTTAAACCAATAGCTGCTCTAACAGCTCTGAGAGATAGTCTCTTCTAATACAAGAAACCATCCATAGTTAGAGAAAGTTTTAAAGATATCTTCTGGTGTGTCCAGGAGAGGGGCTGCAGCGGGGTGGAACGGGGGGGGGGGGGTGGCATCTGGGGGTGGGCCATAGGATGAAAGGTTTTTGAAAGGAAGGGAGATATTGTGCAGCTCAGTGTGTTCTGAGCTCAGTTGTACGCATATTGTTTTATACTTATTTTATAGTAAATTACGGCTGTTGTCAGTGGTGCGAAGGCTGCCATATTAATCCATACAACTGTTCAATACTTCTATTTCACTCAGTGTGTCTCAGTTTGGCGCTAATCATGCACTTGTACGCAAATTGTTTTACACATTATTTCATAGTAACTGCCACCTGTTGTCAGTGGTGGCAAAACCGCCATATGTAATCCATATAACTTTTTAATACTTCTATTTCACTCAGTGCATCTCAGTTTGGCGCTAATCGTGCATTTGTATGATAGTTTGTTGAAAACTATCAACTGCTAGTCCTAATGGGCAGTTGTAAATCTCAGGGACTGAAGGAAGAACACTGTTGAGTTGGAGTTATGGTTCTTCCACCAGACCGAATTTCACAGATATTTGATAGAAACAATTCTGTTTCTAATCCTAGTTGGCTGTTGAAAATTAGAGGAATTTGAGAATAGCTGTGATTTGCAGTCTTTCAATAAGAGACTGTAAAAAACTCTTCCATACCTTTTAAATTTTTATCTTTCTGAACCTGGAGCGAACTGCAGGTGGTAAACGAGCAAAGAGGGGTGTAGGACATGGAGGTAGAGGTACGAGGGTGCTCCTTCCAGTGCTGGCGACAACACGCAAGCCAGCGGATCGTCAGTTGCAGGATCATCGTCAGCATTCGTCCAACATGAAGCGAAGGCAGCCCAAATGTCAACTCATGTCCCACCACTGTGGATAATCCATTTTCTGAAGACCTCTTTGATGACAAAATGCGGTAGATTTAAGGGTCATGCTGCGGTCCAAGACAGGCATAGTCAATGTCCAGTTCAACTAAAATGGTGGTTCAAAGACTCCTTTTTTCCAGCACTTTTGTAATCTGTGGGTCATACAGGTTTAAAGGTCATGCTGCTGTCCAAGACAGGTATAGTCAATGTCCAGTTCAACTAAAATAGTGGTTCAAAGACTTTTTTTCCGGTTTTTTTAATCTGTGGGTCAAAAGGTTTAAGGGTATGCTGCGGCCCCGGACAGCTTTGTCAATGTCATTCAACTAAAATGTGGTTCAAAAACTCCTTTTTCAGGCACTTTTAATCTGCGGTCAGTAGTTTTAAGGGTCAGCTGCGTCCAGGAAGGATAGTCAATGTCCAGTTCAACTAAAAGGGTGGTTCAAAGCCCCTTTTTGGGACTTTTTAATCTGTGGGTCAGAAGGTTTAAAGGGCAGCGGGGGTCCAAGAAGGTATAGCAATGCCAGTTCAAAAAATAGTGGTTCAAAACCCTTTTTCCAGCCTTTTTAATCTGGGGGTCAGAAGGGTTTTAAAGGTCTGTTGCGGTCCGGCGGGCAATTGTCAATGTTAGTTCAACTAAAATGGTGGTTCAAAGACTCCTTTTTCAGGCATTTTTTTAATTGCGGGTATGTAGATTTAAGGGTCATGCTGCGGCCCAGGCAGGCTGTCAATGCCCGTTAAACTAAAATGGTGGTTCAAAGCTCCTTTTTCAGGCATTTTTTAAATCTGTGGGTCCGACCGGTTTAAGGGTCATTCTGGGGTCCAGGACAAGGATAGTAAATGTCCAGTTCAACTAAAATGGTGGTTCAAAGACTACTTTCTTCCGGGCATTTTTTAAATCTGTGTTTCTGAGGTTTGAGGGTCTGCTGCGTTACAGGTATGGATATCAATGTCCAGTTCAACTTAAATACGGTTCAAATAATACTGCCTTCGGCATTTTTTAAAATTTGTGGGTCATGAGGTTTAAAGATTGTCTCCCTACAGAGTTTCATAGGCTGCATGAAAAGAAAATACCTGTCACTTCCGGGTTTGACTGACTAATTTGCATACGCCTGTGCTTTGAAAAAACACAGAAGGCTTTATTGCCCTCAAAAAAAGCCCTAAATTTCAGGGCTGTTTATTGAGATAAATCAAGTTTTTTTTGCCCCAGCACAGACCTGCCAGACCTGTGTGATACTTCACTCATGCTTCATAGAACAAAAAAGCGGGGGGAAGAATTTTTACAGGCGGTTTCTAAGGGGAACTGAAACAGCCCGGGGGGCTAAATTTATTGATCTCCCTTTAAAGGGAAAAAAGATGAACAAAGCAAAATATTTGGAAAAAAGTTTTATTTTGGGGTTCCCTACAAATTTGGAAAACTTTCTTTGTACGAGACAACCCCTTTTAAGGGGATGCTGTCGGGAAAGGGCAGGGATAGTGAATTTGTCCCGTGACTTTTTTTTCCCCGTGATTCTTGTTGCCTAAAAAAATTTTCTTTCCCAAGATGGGAGCACGTATCCATTTTTTTGTTTTTGGATGTTTTAAAATTTTTGCTTCCCTCCCTGTTTGGGTTTTAAGAAAGAAACTGGGTTTTCCCCCTTTCCCCCTAGGGCTTTAATGGGCTCGGGGATTTTTCTATTACGGTATCGGGTTTTCGGATTAAAATTTTCCCCTTTTCGACTATCGATTTCCCATAACAATTTTTTGGGCACAAACCCCTTACACTAAAATTTGGGTCTTGCTGTTAGCGGGGGTATCTCTGTAAAACACCGGGGACCCGGGCGCATATGGAATGGGCTCCCCTAAGCATTTTGGGGAAAAACCCTAGCGCCTTACCCCATAGGCCCCAAGTTTGCGTAACATGTTGGTAAGGGGTTAAAAGAGGAGAAGACATGGTTGGGTTTTTAAAAAGTTGAAGAAAAGGGGGGTTTAAAGGGGGAAAATTAGTACCAAAAGGTTTAAAGGTAAGATGGGGGTTAGGTATGATTGAGTACAAAGTTCAAGTGAAAATTTGAGAGTAAGTTGCAAAGCTTTTTATCAGAAACAGTAAAGAAGCAGGTGGTGGGAGAAAAGCAGTTGCATTGGGGGGTTGCAAGGGACTCCACATTTACCCTTTTCCTGACCAGGCACATTTTTATTTTCCCTAGTAAATGTAGTTTTTAATGCTGTAAAACTTTATTGTACTCGATTATTATACTTTTTTTTCACTTTTTTCCTGTTATATGTTTATGTTTATTTGTATGTAATTTTTACATGAGAAAAAAGTGGGGGGAAAAAAAAGTTTTTTTTAATTTTATCACTTTTTAAACACAATATTTCCCTTTTAGGGGATAAAGTTTTAGGGGCCAAAAAAGGGGAGGGGCCCCCAAAAATGCCCAAATGGGCTATTAATATTTTCTTACAAATATTATTTTTTTTGTGTTTTGTGCTTTTTATTTATTATTTTATTTTACATATTGTGAATCCCATAAACTCAAAAAAAGAACTATGGGGGGGAAAAATTTTTCATAATTTTTTTTTTCGATTTTCCCCCCGTTAAAGGGGCAGAGCAGATATATCACCAATTTACAGGGCAAATCCAGGAAAAGCCCTGTTTTTAAAACTGATTAAAAACTTTACACCTACACAAATTTTTAACTAACGACCCAGCACATGTCCAACAAGTCGGAAGCCCAAATTTACCTAATGTGTTGTACAGGCTCATTGATGCTTTATACGAAGAGAAATGGGGACAGTAATAATGCATCCTGCCTTGTCTAAGGGGACCACCGAGCTGCCACAGTCATCTATTAACCGTTTTTAAGGCCCCGTAAGCCAAATAAAAAAGGGCCCCACCTATTATGTTCTATGTTTTTAACAAATTTTAGTGGACCCCTTTTTATTGGGGGCCCTGACAGGACTGCCCTACTCCCCATTGCACCCCTGGACCGGGTAATAGGACAGGGGGCCCCTCCCCTTCACACCACAATCATTCCAGAAAGGTTTTTGCGATATAGCAACCCTTTTAAAACTTTTTCATTATGGCAGTGAAAAGTATTAAAGCTTTTTCGTATGTAATCTTTTTTTAAATAGTCAAAGCACTTTAAGGGTCATTATTATATAAATTTCAATGCCTTCACCACGTTTGCTGCTGGGGTGGGGAGTGTTAAATTAAGTTTGCATTAAGACAGTGCAGCAAGTAAGCCTGTGTCCAGGGATGCTATCCAAGTTTCCATTACACCCAGGAATGATAGACTAGAGAAATGAAGAGTTCATCAATGTGGGGAAGATATTTTGTGGACAAAAGCCATGTGAGTGAGAAAAAGGGATGGAGAGATCATTTGTTGTTTGATATGTGTTGGGTTTGGGGTATTTGGGCAGTTTCTGGGCTAGGTAACTGTGGCCAAAATAATATTAAAAAAAAATACTTTTTGTGGAGTTTTGAAAGGAAAAAGAGCAGATAAGTGGGTAAAAAAGTATTGAAAAAGTCTCAATTTTCTAAGTAAAATATTTTTCTAAAGGTGCTATTGACATGAAATTTCCCCCAATGCGGTAACAACCCATCCAATACACGGGAAAAAAAATCAAACCATAGTGTCCCTAAAATTATGGGGAAATAATGAGAAATGACCAAAAGGAAAAAATTTTGAACATTCGGAAAAATTTCAAAATGGACAAAAGCCTTTGTTGGGGATGACAGCTTCAAGATGCCTCATGTATTTAAGAAGCTAGTTGCATGCATTGCTCAGGTGAGATGTTGGCCCATTCTTCCACACAAACACTCTTCAAATTGAAGATTCCATGGGCTCCCTCTATTTACTTTGAGCTTAACTTCCTTCCATAGATTTTTGATTGTATTTGTCAGGGATTGGCTGGGCAAAAATTTGCAGTTTATTTTCTTTCTTATAACAATTAGGTTTCCTTGGCTTGTGTGTTGGGGTTCATTGTCTTGCTGAATTTTCCACCCCCCGTTTCATCTTTATCTCCCGGTAGATGGAGCAAATTTTAAACACAAAAGTCTTGGGCTTTTGGGCATTCTTCCCTTCCTTTAATTATATGAAGTTTGCCACTGCTGTATGTTGAATCACAGCCCCAAACCGGGATGTTCCCACCTTCAACTTCACTGTTGGTCTGATGTTATTGAGGTGATATGCAGCAATAGAGGAGTGGATCCTTTGGACTACTGCAAACAAGGGAAAGCCCACCCAAAGCGGGAAACTAAAAATCCCCAAAATTCACCAAACTCGCGCAAGGCAGGTTGGGGGGCTTGCTGCGGGGGGAGTCCCCACCCCTTCGCTACCCCCGTGCAAATTGTTGTGGGGGGAGCGAGGTGCAGTGTGGGCAGAAAATGAGCAAACTCATAGCAGGGGGGAAAGAAGGGAGGACAGGTGGCAAAGGGGTTTGTGGTCAAGGGGTGGAGCCAAAAAACAGCCAGGTAAATAAGAAAACTTGAGGACACTTTGTGCAAGGGAAAGGCCTTTTTTATCCCAAAAGAGGGCAAAGGGAAAAGGAG